>JANHFX010022001.1:24787-50474 GCA_027560015.1 Chloroceryle amazona | reverse complement strand
CCCTTCCCTCCTAAGGAAATCAGAACAGATATTTTACCTCTTGAGAGTCAAATCTCATATATAAAGTGCAAATCCTTCATCTGCTTTGCAGCACATTTCCAAAGAGCCCAAAATTGCATAGTGTGGCCAGGAAACAGAGCCACTTACAGACAAGATTTTGCTGTGCTGCCCCTGCTCCAGCGTACTGAGCATCAAAGTGAGAATTAGCAGTGCCTAGGGTGAGTGTTATATGGGAATAGCTGACAAGAAAGAGGACAGAGCTCAGGAAAACAAGCCCTGATTTTATTTCCCACACCACCAGCAAGTTGTAAAATGGGCCAAAGCAAGTTGCAAATGAATACCATGGAGTGTATGTGTTTGACAAGCCACACGGAGGGCTACCTGAGTCCTATCTGCCACTGCCACAGACACACGTGCAGTTTGGGGAGCTTTTGCTCTCCTGCTGCTCCATTTTATTGTTAGGCACCAACCATTGGAGGAAAATGATAGTTACAGAAGTTTGTGTCAGCGAGGAGATCAATTTCTGTACATTATTTCCATGGTTTGTGGAGAGAGGGGCTCTTATGGAAAGCAATTCAGAGCAGAGAACATATCTGCATGCTAAATTGCCCCCAGGAAGGTCTGATACCTCTCCCCTTTTGCAGAGGAAAGTTCAGCCTAGGAAAGTCGACCCTCAGTCTTAGAAAGTATGGGCCTCCTGTCCTTGCAATGCCCACCCTGCACGATGCTGTCTTGTAGAGAGCTTCCCTGCTCTGTTCCTTTCGCACAAGGCTGCACACCATGCCCAGTGGGACCTGGCTCTGGCTGTCCCTGCTCTTGGCTGTTTGCTCAGTCCTGAACATCAGGCTCTTTGGCCAGCAGGACTGTTGGCATCATTTTGCCCTTTTGCTGGCTAGATAAAAGCACATGGCTTATCTGCTACTCAGCATGCTGAGCAGGTTAGTTTCAACCAGCCCAGCAGCTTGAAAATATCCATATTGTTATTTGCCTCTTCTTTCCCATGGCTGTATGTATGTGTCTAGCTTGGGTATAAAATATATGTAGTGCAATCTACATGACACAGCAGCAGGCAGCAGTGTCTATACCACCTTCAAGGGCAGCAGTGGATGATGGAGAGTTCTGGTAAGAACACCACACAAGCTGGTGATCTGGCCCTGGGGAGTAAGTACTTATGCTGGACATCTCTCACTGAAGTCAATGACTGCCTGTTCCTTCTTATGTCTTTTGCTCAGGATGAAATTCGAAGACTTCAAACTGCATTTTGATAAAGTTGAGATCTGTAACCTCACTCCAGATGCCCTGGAAGACAGCACTGCCCACAAGTGGGAGGTGACCATCCACCAGGGGAGCTGGGTCCGGGGATCTACCGCAGGAGGATGTAGAAATTTTCTGGGTAAAGAGATACTGCTTTGAAAATGAGAAGCAGGTGCTGAAGTCTTTGCCCATCCTCAGCCACCTCTCCTGTTATCCCATAGCCAGAATTGAGGGTGCAGGTCTGGCCAGCTGAGTCTCAGCTAGGAGGAACCAGCCAAAGGCACAAATATTCCTATGATCACACTTGAGATTTTGCAGTACAAGAACTGCTTTCTTTGCTGTCAAGTTTATTGGATTTGATTTGACGCTCATTTCCATTTGCATGAGCAGGACTAGCTCCAAAAAAGTCACTTAAACAGCAGCAATAAATGGAAAATGAGACAAAAGTCCAGCTCAGCCAGCAATTTTATGTGGGTCTGAAGTAGCAGAATGGATCTGAACTCCAGACTGGCACCAGCACTATGGGATCATTGTTGCTGGGTACTTTTAACAAAATCTCATCTGACAACTTTATTTAAACCATGGCAACTTAGTAAAATATCAGGTCTAAAATCTTTTCTACACTTAGCTCCATGAAGGACTTTGGGATTTGGCTTATTTTTCTGCAGAGCTGAGTGGAAAGAAGCATGCCAGCTAATGGAAAAACTAAATTTGAGCAAAACCTCAGCTTAATTGTCCTATGTGTCCTCTCTTTTTTTTCCTTTTTTTTCTTTTTTCTTTTCTTTTTTAGTAGTAATAGTGGTATTATTATTCTGAGGCAAGAAACTTTCTGCTGCTCTTTACATTGGCAGAGACTTTCTGGACAAATCCCCAAATCAAGCTCCATTTGACAGAGAAAGATGATGGAGAAGATGACTGCACATTCATAGCAGCGCTGATGCAAAAAGATCGCCGGAAACTCAAGAAACTTGGAGCTGAAATGCTAACCATTGGCTACTCTATTTATGAGGTACTCGCCTGGTTTTACACTGCAGTAGCTGTACTAGCAGTATTAGCATCTTCCTCTGGACTTTTACCCCTGACAGACACCATGTCCTTTTAAGGCCCTTGCTCTTAAAATAATCTTCTCAGTTACATCAAGCCCCACGGAGCATTTGGATGTGGTTGGGATGCAGTCCTATCAGAGGAGGATCAAGGAGTCCCTAGGGGGTCATGGATTTCCAGGATAGACTCCTCATCCCCATGACTCTGTCATCCCTGCCTGGCTCACTGAGAGGGGATGTTGCTTCTTATGAGCCTCTTGGGGCACATCATACACAGGGGTACTTGTCCCTGAGTGAGGTTGGGATTGGCAAATCTCTTGTCACTGCTCTGTGACATCCTGCCTGCATTGGTGATATTTAATGGCAGGTAATGTCTGAGCAGGAAGACAGTGCCCCAGAGTCCTCTTAGGCTGCCTTCTGGGTGGGAAAGGACCATCAGTAACGTCCTTGCCACAAGGCTGGAGTTAGGTTACTGTGGGCACCTGGGTGAGGGATGATAATCAGGCTCATAGCCAGGGGAGAGGCTTTTGCCAGGCAGCTCTGTGACTGGGAAAGGGACAAGAATAGCCTTCAGCACAGCCTGACCAGGGCAGCACTGCCTTCGTTTCATTTCCTAGAGCCCTGGCAGAGATGGACACTTGGGCAAAGACTTCTTCAGGTACCACACCTCCAGGGCCAGGAGCAAAACCTACATCAATTTAAGGGAAGTATCTAACCGGTTCAAGCTGCCACCGGGCGACTACATTCTTGTTCCAACCACATTTGAGCCGCACCAGGAGGCAGATTTCTGCCTGAGGATTTTCTCTGAGAAGAAGGCCATCACTGAGTAAGTCAGCAATGAGCCCCAGGCCCTGCATATGGCTCACTGGGAAGAGTCTGTCCACTGGGCACCCAGTCCTACAGCAGAGCCCTGGCATGGAAAGCCCCTGATGTGTTTTGGGTTGGTTTGGGTTTTTTTTTTTTGCACTTGCCCTTTTTTGTTAAACCTAACATTGGGGGTTTTTATTGAGAGGAACTTAGGAGGTGGGGAAATAGAGCTTGTAATGTTGAAGCTGCTGGAAGCTTGACAAGAAAGAGTTGCTACTGCCTCATACTCTTTGGCAATCTGTGAATGTAGCAGTGTTTGTTTCCTGTTCCTTTCCTCCCAAAGCTTGACTATTCTAGATTAAAAAAGGGCATTGAGGAAAAAGTGCATGCACGATGAATAAAGACTGAGAATAATTCTTTGGCAAAGAACGTGCACAACTGTGCCCTACCTGAGTCCTGCTTAAAGTCTATTTTAGGGGTTTATAGCAAAATTTAAACGGTGCATAAATCTGATCATCTGATGAATTTTATCTAAACCTGTTCAGTAAAAAATGTAGTTCTATCACTCATCTGGGAAAAATGTTATAAGTAAGCTTCCACCCCTCCTGAATATCTCCAGATACTGAATAAGGTTTTGTTTCCTTCAGGGATCTCGATGAAAACGTTGCCATTGATCTCCCCGAGGTAAGTCTGCCGAGTTAAAATGGCAAGAGAACAGCTCAACAGAAGCCAGCACATACTGCTTTTGCTGTCTTTGGCTCAAACACGTTCATTTCTCAGGAATGGTGCACAAGTGCCAGCTTTGTGTATGTGACTGAAACAGCCAGTTCTGCTGAATTATGGTAAAAGAGCTGTAACAATAAAAATCAGAACCGTTATGCTTCTGTATCCACTTCAAGGCAGTCAGTGTCAGCCAGGGCCAGGTGCAGGCATCAGCCACCATGGGGATGCTGAAAGCACATTCGTTAGCACTGGAGAGGCACACTGGCCTTTCACATCTTTAGAAATTGTATTTAGTATAAAAAATACAAGTCAAGAGAACATCCACATACGTACCTTCATCTTGCATATAAATATCTTTATTTTACTTATCAATGTCTGTAGGGCTTGGGAGCAAATGCTTGATACATGGGTGGGACTAGTGGAATAATTAAATTCTTTTTGTTTCTGGATGGGCTGGTCTGCCTGCTAAGCACTAATTGCAGCTCAGTCAGCTCCTGATTAAGTGTATCCCTGCAAATAAGCCTTTCATTGTAGTGTGCCTTCCCATGGAAACAAGCTAAGCCAGGATCTCATGTGTCACCCTTGCGTAAAACTCTCCTCCGGGGATCAGCTGAGAAATGAGTCTCCATTTCTTGGATCTCAGGACCATGTTCAGTAGAAAAGTAAATCTGTTCAGCTGTCCCAGTATCATTAAAGGACTGCACCCAGACTTGAGGAGAAGGGAGGAACATACATACAGTCAAATAAAGTGTAAGTGGACAAGCAAGTGTCACCAGTAAATAGCACCCATGTTTTATCTTCTGTAGGTAGAGAAAACAAAGCCCATTTCTTTGCTTCCCGTTCCATCCTGTTGCCTTCTTTTTTTCCCCACTTTTGTTTTTGTCCCAAGAACTCCTCCCCGTTCACATGGTCAACCCAAATATACCAGTGGCTCTACACTATTGCATGTCACTGCACATCAGTGTAGACTGAAGCTTGGACTCTACACCCCTGCAACTGCAATGAGGAACTCAGCTGGCAGCCAGCTGAAAGTGCTTCCAGGCCCAGGAGGATGCTGAGTAATGTGCCAAAGTGCAGCCACTTCTGGCTGGTCCTCTCAAGAAGGGTGAGAAGTCCCTCAGTGATACTGCTGGAAAAAGCTCAGTGGAGATGTGTTTGTTCAAGAACTGCAGAAGCAGAGTGGTGAAGTGGTGGGATGAGAGGAGAGGTGTTTTCCAGCATGGGTGCTCTTGGTTTTGACATGGCCAAGACAATGATGACACACTATGCAGTTGCCTGGGAAAAGGAAACGAGGTGGTGAGATTCCCCTAGGGCATCTAGATGGTTGAAAGGCAATATTCAGGAGCATGTGTGCCCTTATTTTAAGATGTATTTTGGTTGTCTGATGCACAGAAGGACTATGTGTATGAGAAAGGTCATGTTTTACAATTCTGACAATGACTTGTGTGCTTGATGTTGTAGCCTCTAAACCCAACCCCATGTCCCCAAGAAACTGAAGAAGAAAAGCAGTTCCGGACACTGTTTGAGCAGATTTCAGGAAAGGTGAGTGCAAAACTCTTGTGGGTCATAACAAGATGTAGAAAGAGGGGAGGCACTTCTCTCACCCAGAGCCAGGTGAAACAAAACTAGCATATTCTGGGAGTACATTTGGTTGTAGTGTGTTGTCTGGGCACCAGATGTCACCATGCATTATGGCTAGATGGAGAAGAGTGCAGTCCCTGGTGAGCAAGCTGGAGGACCAAAGCTAGGACTGAAGCTCTGAGGGAGCCTACCTGGTTGTCACTGTCAAGCTGCACATTTATTTTTCTTTGAATCAGTGGTTCCTGTTTGGGATCACCTTCAGAGAGCCTTACGTACAGCATCACTCCTGTATTTTGGCAACCCTTTCTTTTTTAGCCTTTTCTGTGTTTTCACAGAATCACAGAATTACTGAGGCTGGAACAGACCTCCAAGATCAAGTCCAGCCTATGACCCAACACCATGACATCTGCTAGGCTGTCACTAAGAGCTACATCCAATCTTTCCTTAGACACCTCCAGGGATGGCAATTCCACCACCTCCCTGGGCAGTCCATCCCAGTGTCTGATCACCCTTTTCCATGAGGAAGTGCTTCCTAAGATCCAACCTAAACCTCCCCTGGCACAGCTTCAGGCCCTGCCCTCTCCTCCTGTCACTGGTTGCCTGGGAGAAGAGTCCAGTCCCCCCCTGACTACACCTTCCCTTCAGGTCGCTGTAGAGTGATGAGATCCCCCCTGAGCCTCCTCTTCTCCAGGCTGAACAACCCCAGCTCCCTCAGCCTCTCCTCATCAGACTTTCCCTCCAGTCCCTTCCCTCTGGCCCCGCTCCAGCCCCTCAATATCCTTCTGGGAGTGAGGTCATCAATAAAGATGTTGAATAGAACTGGGCCCAGTACCAATCCCTGGGGGCCACCACTGGTCACCAGACAATGTAGCACCATTCACAACCACTCTCTGTGCCCAGTCATCCAGATTCTATCACATCATGGTCACCATGCCCCAGACACCTCCAGCCACCACATCTTCCACCAGCCCTTCCCTGTTTGTAAAGAGTAGGTCTAGGGGGGCACTACCCCTGGTAGGTTCACTCACCAGCAGCAGCAGGAAGCTGGCATCCACACATTCCAGAACCTTCCTGGACTGCCCCTTTTCTGCTGTGTTGTACTTCCAGCAGACATCTGGTAGGTTGAAGTCTCACAGGAGAACAAGGGCTAGTGAACGTGAGACATCTCCAGGCTGTTGAAAGAATATCTCATCAGTGTCTTTATCCTGGTCGGGTGGTCTGTAGCAGGCTCCCATCAGGATATCAGCCTCACTGTATGGTTCTCCTGAGTTGCAATAAAGGACAGATGGGTGATGTTTGTGTTTTCTGAGGTTTTTGGTATGTCTGATTACAAAAGCACTCAAGTAACAGATGCTGCACTTTTTGTTTTACTTTAGGACATGGAGATATCTGCAGAAGAACTTGAATATGTTCTGAATGCTGTATTAAAAAAAAGTAAGTGCTGATTACCTCTAAGTTAAGAGCTATAAAGAACTTTATAAAAGCTGCAATTGAATTCACTAAAGATAGAAAAAGAAAGGCTGTGATGACTCCTGCCTGGTGTCCTCCAGCCAGATGGGGCAGAACCAGGAAAACATCTGGTCCAAGACCTAACAACAAGCGTGCCCTGGCTTCAGCATGATCCACGTCAGCTCAGCAAGGCCAGCTCTCCATTGCACTACTGCTCTGCTGTGGAGAGGCAGGCACTGGGCTGGGACTTGGGAGACATATACATAGCTCATGAGCCTGCTACAGTCCCTTTGTCCAGTGGGAAATCTCTTACTCTCTGCACCTCATCTCCTGATTTATGAAACAAGGACAGTAGTTCCTGTCCTGTCTTCAGTAAGTACTTCTGTCTGGACTGTGACTTCTCCATAGTGAGGGTTATCTTCATCTTCCAGTGCACAGATTCTCCCACCATGAGGACCAACAACCAGCTATCTCTGCTTATGAAATCTGATTTTCTACCTTCGGTTTCTAACAGGCAAATTTACCCCATGCCTTCTTTCTTATTCTTGTCCTTTTTCAGCAAAGAACATCAAATTCAAGAACTTAAGTCTCATTTCATGCCGAAATATAATTTCTCTTATGGATGTATCCTTTCAAATAAGTGCTCGTGAGGCTAAATGAATGCTGAATGTAATTGTGCATACCATTACCTGTCGTGGATATCAAAGATGGATGTGGTAATGTCGTGGCAGAACACTTCCCAAAGAAAAAAAAATGTGGAAGTTGCACCCTGAGTTTTATTTTAGAAATTGAGGCTTAGGAGATTCAAGACAGACCATTTCCTACTGCAGACTTCGAGACAGAGGCTTTAACAGGGAGTGGTTTTTAAAGTAAATTTCAAATTACTTTTGTATGGAACGGTGCTTTTTGCAAGCTGGGGTTTATTTGGAAAAGGCCTAGGAGAGAAAATTCAAGAAAACTCTGTTTTCTGGAGGGTTAAATTCACCAGACAGAATTGTGCATGCAAGTTCTGCGTTAGAAATTAACGCTGAACAGAGTGTTGAAAATTACTGCTAATAAAGCTGTGGGGTTTTTTGACAACCAGACTAAAAGCTGGAAAATCTGGTTGTTCGGCTAGATCCTGGATCTCCAGGAAGCAGACATGTGGGTGAGAGTTGTCTGGCCCAAATTAAGGCATTTGTGGTGTAGGTGTGTAAATCTAAGCTATCTTTCTACACTTCCTTTGTAGATAGTGAAAATGATGGTCTAATTATGTTTGTTCTGGCTGTACCTAACTGTGAGGGATGCTAAATGTTGGCTCAGCCATTAAGTGAGATGAATCACAGCCCTGGTGCTTCCCCGTGAGCTTCGTCCTTTGCAATGTTCTGGTGCCTGCTGAATTTGCATAGCATGGCTTCTCAGGTAGAGCTGTGTTTGCAGTATGCTCTCCTGATAAAAAAATTTATTACATGTGGAACAAAAGAGATACAGTCCTAACGAGGCAAGTATCTAACATTGTGTTTATGTCTTGCTTGTTTAGCTGACAAGTGCTTCTGTTGCTCCAGACCATGACAGAGGCAACATCCTCTCAACTATTTCTAACAGAAAACCAAAATAGACAAAATGTTATCCTGTTGAAGCTAAGCTCATAATGCCAAAATTCACTATGGAGAGGCACTGGAGTCACTATGCATATGCAATGAGAAACAGGGGACCAGTCCTAAGTTTTCTTCCTTAAAAACCAAGCTTCAGGAGGGAGCTGGTCCATGTTCACATCTCATCCTTACATGGTATTGGGACAGAGCCAGGGTCTGCACTTGACCCAGGAGCATGGCAGCAGTCCTAGGTTTACTATTTAGGATATAACTGAATAGTTTCCGTGCTTTGCAATGCTTCCAAGCAAATCTCTGCATAGTTTTGAACAAATGGGGAGACATCTCTTCCTCTGCTTTGGAAGCACAAGGCTCGCAGACACAATCATCCCACCCTGGGCACGGTGTTTGGAGTACAATGGAGAAGCAAAAAGACACAAATGCAACCTTGAGTCAACGCTGGCAGAGCCTCCTCTGTGTCATATGCCACCAAATTCCCTGGCTCCAGTTACCATGCAGTGGTGTGGAGCAGGGACAAAATTCTAGATGACTGTAGGAAGAGGAAGTTGGCTGGGTAAGAAGACAGCCTTTTTGCAGGAGGGGTAATATCCTTGGAACATGTGGGTACTCTCAGTGATGTCCCCAGTGTAGGTGCTAAATAACAGCAGGCACCATCTAGAGCCCAGCTGGCACGTTTTGACCTTTGTGAAGGCTTGCTGAGCTAGTGTCCATCTGAGCAAGGGCTTTGTCTTGGTAAAATGAAAAGGGGAATGGGCCCATTCCTTTAGCATTCCGGAACAAGTGCCCTATCCTGCAAGTGAGCTGTGCTTGGGGACCACGAGTAACTCAATAAAGTATTAAGACCCTCACACTTCAGGCAGAGGGAAGGTCGGGCAGATCTCTTCACTGCTTCTCAGAACTGCTATAGACATTATTTCAGAGCATAAGGGCAGGATTTTGCCAGCCTCATCCCCCCTCCCATTAATTTTTGGTGGAACCATTGCAACAGAGCCTGGGCTCTAGATAAAAACACTGCATAATGCATTGGTTGACTAACTCCTTCGAGTACAGTAGCATTTTGTTTTAAACAGGTGATTTAATTCTCTGAATCATTTTTATCCCATTTACATTCAAAGCTGTCCTTGCTTCATAACAATCTGTCCTTCTTTCTCCTGTGGAGCCTGCATTGCTTAGCTGTGGTTTTAAATCACATAATGTTCCCCAAGTATCACAGCCCTGACTGTAACTACTCGAGCTTCACCTCATGAGGAATTTCAGTGTTGGTTTCAGCAGCACCATGGACATTCCAAGGAACTTAACATTTTCTGCTTAAAGAAACAGTGCTGATGGTTTCAGACAGAATTGGGACCTTCATATAACAAATCCTTTTCCTTAATTCAGATTACCAGACCAGTGGCAATGGGAAACTGGAATTTAGTGAGTTCAAAGTTTTCTGGGAAAAACTGAAGAAGTGGATAGTAGGTGACATTGTTTATTGTATTTATTTCTCCATTTCATTAGCTATTTCCTGCATGGTTTTATTATGTATGCACAGACAAAAATGGAGCCAGGAGTGTTTACAAGCCACGAATTTTAACTCAAACCAAATGTTTTAAAAGTATAGGGGCTTGTTGTAGATAGTCAAAGACACTCTTAGTTTTCCATGATGTTAAACAATAATGGTCTTCTGGAAATAACAGAAATTTTTGTAAGCAAATCAACTATGTTTAGGATAAAGAATGCAAGGGGCAGCAATAAGTAAGCCAATCAAAAGCAAACTTAAGGAATTTCCATTACTGCTGTTGTACAGAAGAAGAAAGTGATGATTCATGACTAGAAACAATCATTTCCCTAAGTCACTGTATTTCCATTATTGATCTCTCAGGAGTCAGCTGTACTAAAGTCTGGGCAAGTGTTGATTCTAATTTTAAACACACTTCCCTGCCACTGTATATGGCAGTTAAAATAAGCAGGAGTGCAGAATCAGGCCACAGACTGGCTATTCAAATAAAGACATCATAATTGTTTCCTCATGAGCATTAATAGTTTCTTCTGAATTCATGCTTCACCCAAGCATTCCAAATATGCAGTTCTCTGCTTCTTGTCTAGCCCATCAGAAATGGTAAACACTTTTTCTGGATGCTAGTGCCACATCTCTTTTAACAAAGGATGCGTTGTTTTTTTCACAAGGGGGCTTGAGAAATCCTCATAGCCTGTAGGAAGATTTACATGTATACTTCATGGAAAAAATGAAGCTGAATTTGATGACAGCTCTAAATAACTCATATTCCAAGGGAGAGTCGTGTTTATCATCTCATAAAAAGGATGGAATTCAACTCCAGCTTAGTAATTACTTAATATTTAGATCAAAATTCAAACTCTTTGTACCAATTGTCTTGGCTGGACCATGAATGTAGCTGTTTAGATCCTTTATACCTAGAAGCAAATGAGTAAGTGACAATCTTAACTTCACGTTAAACAATTTCTCTCTAGCTTTCAGAATTCTGGAGCAAAACATAAAAAGAGATTAAGAGAATGTGTCAATAAAACGACAAAGAACAATGCCTCCTTCCCAGGCAGAGTCATAGAATTGGTTTGGTTGGAAAAGACGTTTAAAATCATCCTGTCCAACCATCAACCTAACATTGCCAAGTCCACCACTAAATCATGTCCCTAAGCACCTCATCTATATGTCTTTTAAATACCTCCAGGGATGGTGACCCCACTACCTCCCTGGGAAGCCACTTCCAACATTTACCAACCCTTTCAGTGAAGTTTTTCCTAATGTCCAACCTAAACCTCCCCTGGCACAACTTGAGACCATTTCCTCTTGTCTTCTCACTTGTTACCTGGGAGAACAGACCAAACCCTACCTCACTACAACCTCCTTCCAAGCAGTTGTAGAGAGCAATAAGTTCTCCCCTGAGCATCCTTTTCTCCAGGCTAAACAACCCCAGGTCCCTCAGCTGCTTCTCCTGACACTTGTGCTCCAGACCCTTCACCAACTTCACTGACCTTCTTTGGACCCTCTCCAGTGTGGGGTTGTTGTGACCCCATGATAAAATCAATTCCAAAGTGAAAATCACCCAAATCTTAAAAACTGGTGGGTTTTTTAATGAAGATCTACTAATTTTGGAATGCTTGCATTTGGCAGCACTTGGTTAAGTTTCACAACAACCTATTCATATCACAAAGCGAATTGGGACCCAGATCTGTTCCACAGTTATAAAATCAGACCAAATCCAGACCAAAGTCTTGTCAGCTTTCTTAAATGCTTATGCTATGCAGTCAGAGATAAAAACCTTGTCTTTCTATGCCATATCTGCACTCCCTTTCATGAGCAAATTCTGAACATGTGCTCCTTTCTTAACAGAACATCTTTCTTCAATTTGACTTTGATAAATCTGGTTCCATGTCCTCCTATGAGCTTCGCAGTGCTCTTAAAGCTGCAGGTAAGACAAACACTGCATTTTATCTGCCAAACCCGTTGGGCAAACGGGCTGTGGGTGAAGAGGGTTGCAATCAGTTATGCAGGCTGGGTGCTCCCGAACAAAGGGGTCTAAATCCTAGAGAGGACTTGGGGTGGAGCTTGAGTAGATGAATTTTGCCCCACATACTCCTGACTCTGAAGGGCATTCAGTCAGAGCAATCTTTGCATTTTTATTGAGCTCTTGTTAAACTCAACAGGGCTGCACATGTGCAGAGTTAGACCCTGAAACGAACCAATTCAGAGTCCATCTCCACTCAAGGGTTGGAGGAACAGTGAGTAAACTGTTTGTTATAAATAGCAGTCAGTGCACTTGAATTTCAACACAAGTGATTTTTATTAAAGCATCTAGTTTTGCAGAAATCCCTTCGACTTTCAAGAAGACAGAATGAGCCCTCATACATCAAAAAGTGAAGGGGCTAGAAATTGCAGTGACTGTCAGAGTTTGTTATCCATTGCAAACTTAAAGAACTTTGTGGTCAGGTCACTTTCTGGATGGATGTATGCCACAGAGCATCCTCCCAGTAACTGGATTTCAAGATTAGTTAGTAGAGAACTATAGCTCTTCCCTGGACCACGAGGTTGCTCACTTTCTCTTTGTTTATGTGTCTTTGGGAAGGATACCAACTCAACAACTACCTGCTGCAACTGATTGTCCTCCGGTACTCTGACGAACACTTCCAGATTGAATTTGATGATTTTCTGAACTGCTTAATTCGCTTAGAGAATGCAAGTCGTGAGTATCTTCCTCATCTGGAATTTCTTCCCCTTAAAAAAAAAATAAATATCTCACTTCCAGCTGTTGATGATCATATTGCACAATATCTGAGATCCTGTGTACATGGCTAACAGAAAGGAACTGTGGTTAGCATTTGCTTTTAGGGTGGCTTTTCTCCTATAAAGTCAAAACCGTTCTGCTGCTAATGGAAAATTTCTCTCTGTGAGTAGAGACTGCTTCCTAAACTCTGCAGCAACATAGAAGGCATGTGAAGAATGCTGGCAATGTCCACGTTGTAGCCTTTCTTGTAGCTCACCAAAGACAGATTTGGGATGACAGAAGCTCAAGGTTCAAATATTGCTTGTGCCTGATGCAAAGAGATAATTGCCATGCACTTGGGCAGGTATCTCCTGTACCTTTTACATAACTTGTCCACTTCTGGCTGATGAGATGGTTCCCAGTATATCTAGGCACTCTAGGTCTCAGATCATTTGTGCAGGGGTCACTCTCACTCCAGAGCAGCAGTAGTAGAGGTAGGTAAACCAGTTGGATAAATGCTGAAGTGATCATTAGTGTGGCTCCAAATTGAAATCAAAAGCAACTCATTCTATGAGAAGCAAAATCAACCTTCTTGACTGATTTTCTTTTGTTTTGGTTTGTTCTTCTCTTTAGTTTCTGGTCCAATCTGTGACAATAAAAATATTAAACTATGGAGAGAGAAAAATTAAATAAGATACATCAAGAAATGCAAATTGCTTGTTTCATTTTGGCATATCACCCAAATCAGAGTGTTTAGAACATCCAGGATACCCTCTTCCATTTGAGTCCTGAAGTGAGACTTGCACAAAAGCTTTAAGTCAGCAGGACATTTCCTCTTGCAAGGGCTCATTCTGTCAGAGCTGATACCACCACCAAGCACTCCTAAGTGAGCTGCCTTGGCCCCAGAGCTCCCTCTCCTTGGCAGGGCCACCCATCGTTGTGAGATGGGGAGCTCACGTATGAATATGAATGAGGTGTATTTATAGCAGTGGTGTCCTGTTTTTTTCATTTCAGGAGTATTCCAAGCACTGAGTGTGAAAAACAATGAGTTCATTAACCTGAATATAGGCGAGGTATGAGCACAAGATAGCTGGGCTTCTCTAGAGCTTTATCTTCTAAGAACTGGGGAATTTCTGCATGATACTTCAGGTGACATCTGTGTCCGTGAGAGTGCAGGGGGCACCTGCCATAGGTTTCAGCAGGGCTCTGGGATTTTACAGCACACAAACAGATTACATCTCCTCCATGCTATTTCCTTCCTCCCTTGCCCCGTGGCGTAATGACAGCTTCCCATCCCCCTTTCTAGATTCTCTGCTTTTTAATTCCTCGGGTGCCAGCTCTCAGGGAGGGAGAGGGGAAGCAGCAGATGGAGACAAGGGGTCTTTCACTCTTCTTGAATCCCCCAGGAGTTCAGGTCAGCCTCACTTGTGCATGTCCATCATCTGCTTCTCACACTGCTCAGCACAGGCTGCTTCTTTTCTTGTGCTCTCTTTCTCTCCCTGTTGCATATGTGGGTTATGTCTCATTTTACACCAACCCAAAGCTTTCTAGGGCAAGGCAGAATGAATTCCCTGACAGACACACACACAAAAAAATAGGAGCCTGTGTGCACTGCCCGTGTGCAAACAAAATCACTGCTGTTATCAGCATCTAGTGCTTTGAGAGCTCTGCCTCCTCCCTCCAAACACAGAAGTAAATTCTGGCTGAGGTCTCTCCTTATTAACAGGACATAAAAGCCTAGTGAGCAAAGGTCCTCTTCCTTACACAGGGTCAATTCAGAGCCAGGCACTGCTTTTGAACATCTCTCTTTCATTTGGGAAAGGGAGGGGGAGGGAGAAGGGCCTGAAATAATTTATTGTAAAGTTGAATTTTTCTTCCAATACCAGTTTATCAACCTGGCAATGAACATCTGAAGAAGTCTGCCTTGGATGCTGGGAGTTTCTTGTGACATTGCTGCCGACACTTCTGCCCCAACAGCTGCAGTCCCCTTCTCATGCAAACTTTATGAGGAGATTTCACGTGGAGAAACGTACACCCTGCCCTCACTTTCTGGTCTCCAGCCCTGTTGATGAGTTCAACAGTCAGACAACATTTTGTTTTCATTTTTGGGAAAGTCTGATACTGGATTTGTTATTGTGAGAGGCATTTGAAGGGGGCACAAATGCCTCTCAAGCAGACTGAAGCTGATGCCCCTGAGTCACCACAGGTTTTTATGAAATAGGATTGTATTTAGTTTCAGCACAGCACAAACTACAGTGATGAAAAGTCTTTATTTCTGCTTGGCTACAGATTACTGTAAGGTGCTTTTGAAAATATAAGGTTACATAAAATTTTGTTCAGTTTGGAATTTATTTCCAGGCATGCTATGGGGCTACACAACAAGTCCCCTGTTGTGGCTACATAACAAGTCCCCTGTTGTAGCTGCATGAATTGCAGTGCAGTGGGGAGAGCAAATAAAGGATGACTAGGGAAAGTAGGGATGAAAATTCATCCCTGAATATTTCTGACAGAAGGTACCGTGTCCAGGCTTCCTCAGAAGAATGCTTAAGCCAATCTTTGACATTCATTACAGATATAATTTAGGGAAAAAATTGTTGCATCTCACCTTCCCCTAATCCTTCCTGGGCTATCAACAAAGTTCTTTTGCCACTTGCTGTGCTCTGTGTCCGGCTCATGTCCCACAAGCCAGTCTCTGCAGAGCTGCATGCAGCTTCCCTTCATCTTCAGAGCCACACATGGCCCCCAAGACAGTCAGCTCTTGTGTGGGGCCATTTTCCTCCGGGCAGTCTGAGAATTGTGTCCCAACCATGCTCTGGAAGAGCAACTATAATCATTTTAGGTTAATGAAATGTAGCCATCAGTAAGGCTCTGACCTCTGCAGCTACTGCTATTTTGCATCTGTGACTTACATAGTGTTATGCTTGTGTTGTGGGTAGCCAGCACTGACTTCAAACATAGCAGTAATAGCAGACAGGGACCTAAGAGGTCTTCCTAGGATTTGTTTCCATGATTATCTTCATAACTTATGTCTATCTTATAATGAATCAACTGTCTG
Organism: Chloroceryle amazona; assembly: GCA_027560015.1. Lineage (NCBI taxonomy): Eukaryota > Metazoa > Chordata > Aves > Coraciiformes > Cerylidae > Chloroceryle > Chloroceryle amazona. The sequence goes on along the minus strand of JANHFX010022001.1, from coordinate 34,747 downwards.
GAGTTCTTTTCTAAACCTTTCCTGCAGTGAAACAGATGGCCCTAGAATAGCCTTGCATTCCCTACTGTCCAGGATCACTGACACAGCCAGGGTTTTGTTTTCTCTAGATTTAAATCTAATGAGCATTTCGTGAAGGAAAATCAAGCTGCAGAAAAGGTGACATTCAAACGATGCAAAAACAGAGAGAGCATCGTGCTTAAAATACCCCCTTTCATTTTTCCTAACAGTTAGACTCAGTAACTATGCAGAAAATGCTCTGGAGCTGACTGGAAACTGAGCAAAAGCTGATGGTTGAAGTATGTGATTAATTGAGGTAGCCCCACGAGGTGTATTGATTTTCAGATGTGCTGACTGTATGTCCTTTGGACAGAACTGGCAGCAGCTGTCTAAATCTCTAAAAGTTTGGATAAACATCTAGACTGTCCTATAAATATTTTGGCCACATACTTAAAACAAAAATATCACAGATCCTTCATTTTCATTGTGTGAACTTAGATGTGGATACAAGTTTGTCACAATGCCTGGCATCAGCAGTGCAGCTTTCTGTTCAGTGCTGGGAATGTCTTGGTGGTATCAGGATTGAGATAAGAAATTTATAAATATTAAGGTGGGAGCAATGGGAGACAGGCAAAAATTCCCTTGGCATTTAAAGAAAATTCATGCATTTAAGAAAAAAAAAACCCCGCCCTGAGGTGTTTTCCATCCACTCAGTTACCTGCTGACTGTATCCCAAGGAATAATTTGAGAGTTAACATCTGAGTCCTTTGTGAATCAAGCTTCTTTCCTGGCCAGCCAGCTGCCTGCAGAGATCCAAGTTCCTTTCCTACCTTGGGGTTTACACAACACCCATACACCCCGCAGAGGTGCTTGTGAAAGGAGTTAAGCCCAAGAAGCCTGCACATACAAGCAAGCTGGCCCATGACCACCCAGAGCCTGTTGCAGCACAGCCCCTATCTCACAACTTTGGCTATTAGGGGTGCCTGGGCTGAAAGCTTTCCTAAAATCAAGGTGAAGAACACCAGCTGCTCTCCCTTGTCCTATGTGCTAGACCATTTTCTTTCTGCATTGGAGTAAGGCTCATCTTGGAAAGGGAAAAGTAACCTCTGAAGTAAATACATCTGAAGACTGAGGATTATATAACCCCTGGTAAAGGCTTTTTTTTCCTGTCTGCTATTATACTACTCGTGTGAGTGACTGAGTAGGCAAGCGAGAGACATTTGAGTTCACATCCCTATCTGAATATGACAGTCCTCAGCACTGCACCCACCTGTTATTTGGGCAGGTGGGTAACTCATTGCCTAGAGGCAGTGTTTGGGGCTTGCTGGTCTTTACTTTTAATCAAGGATCTTGAATTTAAAGCAAAACTTTGCTGCTTCCTCTGATGTGAGCTGTAGGTATATTTGGGTCTGTACCATTACAGGGTTTCAGCCAAAAAATAAAAAATCACTTAGCTACAGGGTTGCAATCTGAGTATGCTCTCCCACTCCCTCAAAGAACCAAAAATCTCTCTCTAAAACCTGCTGCTAAAGCCTCAGCCCAGATGTTAGCTTGGGCTGGCTGCTGGTCGGGTGCTGTTTGTCTCCCCTCTGCTCCCCTGTGCCCTCTCAGCAGCCTCAGCTCCCCAGGATAGTTGGGCCATGGCACATTTCTGAGTTTAAAGGTCCAACATCAACTCAAGGCATAAGTTTTTTGACAGGGGATTCAATTGGAGTTTGTCCCAAGATCAGCCACCTCCACCAAGCTGATGGTAGCTTTGACAATGGCTTTTTTCTGCCTTGAAGAAGGCTTCCTGCCCAACTTGCTGCTGAGGCCAGAAGGGATGTGGTTAATGAAAACTGCCATGAAGAACTGACATAAAAATGGAAAAAGACTGAAAAATGATGAAATTGCATTCTGCCATTTTTCCAGATCAAGACAGAACTGCCAATAAACAATTTGGGCACAAGGATGAGCAGAAGTATTCCATGCTTCTTCAAAAAGCTCCCAGGCAGTGGTTCAGTGATGCTGAGTCTTCAGCAGCAATAATTGCCTCAGAATTATTATTTTTTTTCTCCTCCACAGGCCTGTTTTAATCCCCACTAGGATTTTTGAAGGCCCACGAACTCAGGTATCATCTCAAAGGGTGCATGAGACATTGTATGGGTGGAGGTGGGGTAAGGAAAAGAGTGAAGTCGAGCTGCCCCACTGCTGGCAAAGCTTCCATATTGTGGTGCTGTGGCATCAGGCAGCAGAGATGTCAGTAGTGCTGGGAGGGGGGGGGTTCATCTCAGCTCTAACAGTTGCAGTTGCTTCCAGGCATGAAAATTAAATATTTGTGACTAGGTACTGAGTTATCTAAATCATTTTAACTTCAACTGCATCATCTCCCACTTCTCCCCTGCCTCGAACCTGAAATATTTGAGGCTTTGGGCTTTTTGACTTGTGGCAGCCTATGTTCTGGAAGTGCATCAGAGTGCTGAGGGCAGTTTATAATGTTCCCAGTAAGGCTGGAACTTCAACATTTCCTAAATGAATTACAAATACTTGCTGATTGAGGTAAATACACAAGCTGTCAGCATTTGCCAAAAACTATCTTTTCAACGTCAGCCACTTAAAAGGGCAAGTGTATTGTAAACTGCTCTCCTAAAAACTCTAATTCATTTTCTTCCCTTGCCCTTTGCATGGCCCTTCATGGGGAATCAGCTCTGCTGAATAGGGTTTTATCCTCCTGGGGAGCCTGGATACCTCTCTGAGTATCATACACAGAGGTAGAGAAGTCAAACAGGGCAAGGAGAGCAGCAGTCTCGTGCCTGTTCTTCTTCTGGCTCAAAGAATATATAGCCATAACTCTTCATGGCCATTTTTACTTTGTTTTTATTTAAAATGCCCTGGAGCAGAGGGTATGCACGGGCAGGAATAGTGAATATTTTAATTTCTCCAAGTGTCCATTTTCCCCTGAGGAAAAAACATTTATCCACTCAGATCCAACAAGGCAGTGTGATCAAGTGTCCAGGTTTCATCTGCCCCTGGCTCACCCAGGTCAGGGGTGGCTCAGGGTGTGTGGGGGGAGTTGCCTGCGTGCCTTGCCTGCAGTGCAGAGTTTACCAGGAGTGAGGGCCAAATCTCCTTGCACTTTGAGCCAGCCCACCAGGGGCTAGGGAGATAGGGACAGGGGTCCCCCCACCGTGAGTGCTGCGTGGCTACCTCACCTGGCAGACAGCCCTCCCAGGGACACAGCCCAGTCCTTGCCCCAGTCAGAAGGGCACTGCCAGCATCTTGTGACAATTTTATCCAGTTGCTAAGCAGTTGGGTCCCAGGGACACAAATATGGTGAAAACAAACTGCCCCAAGGGAAAATTGCTGCTCTGCTCTGGTCCCCACTTCAAGCAATGTCTTCCTCTTCCCTCCTTGTCCAGTTCTCAGTTTCATGGGGTTGTGCCAGGGTCTGTCCCAGGACCCGAGCAAGGGTGCTTGCAAGTGCAAGGCTTTGGGAAGGGACTCTGGCAGCCAGGGGCCAAGCTCAACTGCCTTCTCTCCTTGAGGGGGTGGCATCCCATGCGTGCCTGGGAGAGGCTGAGAGCACAGACCTGTCTCTTTTCAGCCCCCAGCACTGAGGCTGTGTCTGTGCAATGCAGCACTAACTACTGCTGGGGCCAGAAAGCAAAGCTGTAGCCAACTCTCCAGACAGGACCCAGGGCACCCACTGCCAGGGTGCAGTTTCTGCTCCTCCCAACATTCAAGTGTTTTACAGCAGTGTTCTTCTTGTCTGGCCAGCAAATCTTACTTTTAAATACTTCCATACTCCCTCCACCATCCCTCACCTCTCAAAGCACTACTCTGTTTCAGTGCAAAGCAGAGTAGCTGCAGCACAGGGAGCTGAGAAGATCCCTGCCACCACAGCATGGTGTCTTATATCCCAGTGGTTAGAGCAGAAACAGGAGATCTGGGGTCAAAACCCTTGAGCAATTAAAATAACATTCATCTTTCTCCAGTATCCTCTAGCTGTCAGACACTTGGCCTTTCTGCATCAGTTTAATACCCAAAGCAAAGGCTGTCAGCCATCCAGGAATTCATCTGTCTGACCTTTAGAAGGCAACATGCAAGCGTGGGATGTGCCCTCAGCAGAGCATTTTAGGACTTAATACTGTGAAGCAAAACCTGGGAACAAACACAAGTCTTCAGGGATGTAGCCTCATTACACTGCAACCTTCTTGGTCATCCAGCAACAGGCTGCTGGGATGGGCAATTCAGCATCTGCTCCAGCTTGAAAACAGATCATCTGGTGCCACAGAGAATGGATTTATTGTGACTGATCCCATTCATTTCCTAGGGAACACGCTAAACGACTGAAATAGAAATGGGGTCAGCAATTAATACGGTAGCTCTCAGACACTGCCACCATATGTTTATCTGATGATGGCTGTTGATGTATTTACCTGATAAATAGCTTACTGAAGGCAGGATACAGGTCAAGGAGAATGGAGGCAAAACTTGAGGGGCCATTGTAGAGAAACTGCCATCCTTGTAGGTCTCTTCTCCATTCTGAAAGCCTACACATAAAGATTTCTTCCATTTCAGGGGGAGTTTCTTCGTGTCACCAGGGAAAGGGGAGTGATGAGTCACAATCAGCTGCAGCCTTCTGCCCCAACAGACTCAGCTGAAGAGTGTCTCACTTTACTCCTCACCAGGATGTCAGAGATGCTATATTTTCTTCAACTGGGCTAGGCAAACATTTGAGCACAAGAAACAGAGATTGAGAAATGTCTTTCGGAAGGTACCACAATGGCAGTGACCCAAGCTGTGTCCTACGCCAGGACCAGGAGCTCTGGGACATCTTTAGTACTGCCACCACAAGTTTCAGTTTCTGATCCTTTCAGTAAGTCCATCTTTCTCTGTAGCTCACTGGTAACACCTCTCCAACAGAACCCGTGGCACTCTTTCAGATAGATGTTATTCCTTCCTGAGGCAGGAAATTTCAAGCTTGTCAAAGCACTATTCTGAGCCAAGGAGAGCTACAGGAGAAATATTTTGATCAAAACCAGGTGCAGGGCTGGCTGGCCAGCTGAAAAAGAGTCACGCTGCAGTTTGTGTAACTTCAGGGGGAAGGACATGTACTCAATGTGAGGAAAAGAAAAGGAGTGCTGGGTTGAGTGTGACACGGTCAGCCTGCAAGGAGCTGGGGAGTGATGGTTCCCTCGGAGCTCGCTCTGTGGTTTGCAAACATTTCATTGCAAGTCTGGCTTAACTGGGTGTCAAGCCAGTTTGTGTAGCCTGCTAGGGAGGAAAGGTCCTGGTCCCTTTTGTCAGTGCCATGAAATTGTGTGAGCCATAAACTGCTGCAATGGTCATGGGCTTAAGCCTTGGGAACCAGAAGAAAAGGCTCTATCCTCACCCTGAAGGGCCTGAGGAGAGGAGACCTGTTTGTCAGGAGTCTGAGGGTCCCACAGAGCCCATGATGTCAAGGAATGATGGATGGGGCAAGTTCTTCTTGGAAAAAGAGGATGTCAGTATGCAGTTTCTGGGGATGAGACACTACTTCTTCATTATTTTAGCCTATAAAGAAAAGACCTCCAATGAAACCATTTAACCTGCTTAATCAAAAGACCTCCAATGAAACCATTTAACCTGCTTAATCAAAAGACCTCCAATAAAACCATTTAACCTGATTGATCAAGCACCTATAGATGACTTCAAGAAGAAACTCCCAGTTGTATATAAAATTTGCATCCAAGCTGGCCTGATGCTCTTCCAGGCATGGAGAACCATGCCTTAGAGAGCAGCCATCTAACTTCTGCATTGCCAGAAGACAGCTACTGATTTGGGAGTAAAGAAAAAGCCTTTCATTTCATGTTGTCAAAGCCTGTTGGAAGAGCTGTGTGTGCAGAGCAGCTTTGCTGCTGGGAGGCAGCCAGGTTGTACCCTCAGTGCCCTGATGAGGCTGGTGTGAGGGGCTGGGTAGGCAGCAGCTGGACCCTTCTGCTGTGGGAGGATGCAGGGCTGTGCCCACAACACCCACAGCACGGGGACAACACACTTCCATAAGGCTAACGTGGCCCCATCCTCCCTGCCTTCCACAAACCACAGGAAATTTCTCTGGCAGGTGCCATGACCTTGCAACTCCTGGTGCCTAAAATAACCCAGAAGGCACCAGAGAAGGCACCTCTGCCCTGGTTACAGAAGAAAGACACAACCTGTGATTTGAGCTCACTGAGAAGATGCTTTGTGCCTCATGTGGGGTGGAAATCACTCCACTGCTGCTCGGAAAGGCACCTTCCTTGATGGCAGCCTTTACGATTGCACTGTCATTACAAGAGGATTCCCTCTTGGAATCCAGGCAGGGATTTCCTTCCCTAATAAATGATTGAAAATGTTTAAATCTCCAGACTTGTTAATTTAGTAGTTTCCTTGATCACTAACAACCAGCTCTTGAAAAACATTAACACCAAACTATCACAAGAGTGGGACTTGGTGGTTTAAAGACCTTTGAAGACCTAACATCATCTTCCTAATACTGCATTTTGAAGTGGGATCCCTTTTTATATACAGGTATTATATAAATACCTGTGTATATATACAGTTATATCACACATTGGACCACCAAAAATATCCCATGGGTTTTTATGGAGCTGTGGAGGGAAAGATGTAAGCGCATCTCTGTGTGTGCCCACGTGGGGAACATGGATATGGTGGCTGTAAGGAAGAGTCCTCTGTGGCCACTGCCTGTGGGTGCTCTCCATCAATAAACCTCATCATGCCAAAGGTCCTAGCAAACCCACATCACTCAGCTTGCCTCTCAGTGGGAGCGAGCCTTTGAAACTCTAAATAATGGCCAAGTGTCTGGGCCAAGCAGGCAATAGAGAATGCTGAACTCCCAGCAAAATGCCTTTTTTGGTTTTTTTCCATCTGGTCCCTTTGCTGTGTAGGTTGGTGAAGCCTCTGCAGTGTGGTTGGTCTTCTTGAAACAAGGAACCAGCCATCCCTGGTGTTGATCCATAGGTCTGAAGGATACTCTCTCTGCACCCTGCAGGTGTTTGCTGCTTAACTTCCTGCTTCTAGCATAGATCCTGCATATACTCTGCACGTGTAGATTTATTCTCGGTCAAATTTGCATTGGACAGCAACAAAAATACCCCAGGCATTTTTGCCTCATCTTGGTGCACTTAGCCTTCCCCATCTGCAAGCCAGCTTGAGGCCAAGCAGCAGCAATTTAGGTGATTTATCAAGGTATGCTGCCACTCAAGAGGGTTTTCAGTGCTCCTGAGGCTAAAATTAGACATGCCAGCTATGTTTCAGCATTGGTGGCACGCAGTACCCTATTCTGCTCCAGCTGGCCCTGCTGGCTGTCACAGGAGGGTGAGATGCTCAGCAGTGGGGTGACACCCAGAGCCCAGCCCTGACTCAAGGGGGTCTGCCCTGCAGATCACCTGGAAAGCCACAAAACTGACCCTCGGGGGGACATCATCAGTGGAGAGGCCTCCTGTCTTCTCTGGGCATGGGGCAGGATATTTAGCTGTGTTTGCAAAAGTAGGTTAAAAATAAAATAATCAGGAAGCTCTGTATCCATCAGGAGAAAGTGCATCCAAAAGTGGCTCCAGTGGTGGCCCCAGGTATGCACCGTGGCAGGCGTTTGGGAGCTGCTGTCTCTCTTTTTGCCACCCATCAATATCAGCACGAGTGAAGCATCAGGTCTGCCTTCCACTGGAGGCACAACAAGCCACTGTTTCCTACATGCGGGATTTTGGAACAGCAGCTGCCTGCCAGGAGCACAAGGCACAGAAGTCTCAGGGAGGGAGGCTCCTTGTTCCTGCCCCTGCTGAGAGCTGGGAAGCCCTGCCTGGGAAAGGGTGTCCATGCATGCACAGCAGGGATGTGTCCTGTCCCCCAGCAATGTTTCCACTGTGTGTGAGTGACCTGAAACACCTGCGGGCTATAGAAAGCTCCTTTTCAGGTCTGTTTGGCAACTGAGAAGTCCTCTTCTGTTCATCTATTTTAAATTTAAGTTTCTCCATAAACTGTACTGAGAATGACTTGCTCCATCAAACACCTGATTTTATGGCATGCAGGTGGGTGCCACCTCTGCAGGACACCTCCTTGGTTGTTGGTAATAAACTCAATTTCAATGTCAATTATCAAGGCAATATCTGAAGGCTTGCAGTGCAGAATAGCTCTTTGGAGTAACTTCAAGGTTGGAGCAAAATGATGTCCTGTGCTAACAAAATCTGCCAGTTCATTCATTGGTCTGTGGCTCAGGCAGTCAACTGAGAAAGGACCATCCCTTCTGGCTCTTCACAGCAACGAACTGTGGGCTGTGGGTAATTTGGCAAGGGTAACACTGCACCTCTAGTCTCACCGAGGCTAAGATGGGCCATGAGGAGCATGAGCACATGGTCTTTGCCATGGTTATTAGCAACTGCTTTTGCCAGCGAGTTTTCCTGTTGTATTTCTATTCTCATTTTCAATGTCATATGTAAAAAACTAATTCATAGACCCCCATGGCATTTATCAAGATGAGCCTGAAACGATGACAACAAATATCAATGTTACTCTCCTTAGCCTTGTATGTGCTCTACACACACAACCAGTAACCCCTCAGGACAACCTGTAAGGGCATCTGGAGGTGAAGTGAGTGATCTGAGGTCACACCAAGTTTGCAGGCTAAGGCTTGAGCTGAGCAATGTCCCAGTCGCTGCAGCTCAGCTGTCTGCAGTCCCTATCCCGGGTCACCTCCTCAGCACCAGAGCAGGAGGAGCTTCAGGGTGGAAATCCAGCCATGCTGCCCAAAGGGACAGCAAAGAGCCAGCTCTGGAAAGAGCCTGGCAAATGGGGCTGACCCCAACCCTCCGAGGTTTGCTGGAAGGGGAAAGGCTGGCAGGGTGTCAGTGCTTCAGTTGCTGTTACCAAGAGTGAGCATTTCTAAGCCCCATTTAAAAATAAAATATATATGTATATATTTATTGGCATCCTGTTGACACTTGGTGTCCTTCAGGACTCTGAACATTCCCTCCCTACAACCACCAACGATTCTGAGCCCTGCTGTCTCCTGGAATGACTGGGCATGGAAACCCCCTCCGTGTTACATAAAATTGCTCTAGGTAAGAGCTTTTGAACTGAGCACATTTTGCAGGTAGCTGGTTACAAGCACCGAGGCTGTAAAACTCAAAAGCAATTTGAAATGTGACAGAAGTAACTTGAAGCCTATGAATTTTTTAAACAGCAGAGCTCTGGATCAATTAAAAATCTTTCAGTGCACCTCTCCAGTAACAACTTGTTTATGTGCCACGTGTGTTTCCTCTCTCTTTAACTGCGTTATAATGACTCTGTTTATAATGCTATGTGTGGTGAATGCACTCTCACGGCTTGCCTGCTTTTTTTGAAGCAATCTGAAGCAATCTGGCAGCTTGGATTTGGTCCTCACCCACCTCGGGAAGTCGCTACCCTCCCCAGCACTGGTTTGAAGATGCTCAGCCCTGCGCAGTTGGTTCAGCTTCGTGAGCAGAGCAGGGACTTGAGCAGCATTGCCTGTGTGCCAGGAGGATGCTGGAGCTACTTTGCTTTTGCTGCCTTTGTTTTTTTAAGTTAAACTCCCATGGGGAGGCAGTGGGAGCTCCAGAATGATGGATTTTCCCCCTTTTGTGGGGCAGGAACCTGTTGGCAACACCTGACCCTCGTCTCTCCAGGGTGGGTGAAGATGTGGGGTGGGTCTGGAGGTCGAGGCACCACAGGTACTGGCAATCACCTCTGCCAGCCTTGCAGGAGCTACTGGCAAATGCAGCTCCCTCAGAGCCCCTAAGTTTAGGTTGGGTGCTGCTCAGGCTGGGCTGCACGTCCTGGGAGCATTCAGAGCTCTGGTCCATCGTGGTCTGTGGGCTGATGCTGTGTTAGAGAGACAGGGAGAAGCTGCAGAGGGGCCGGGGGGGGTGGGTGGGCAAAAGCTGGGTGCGGGCGGGAGGGGGGGGCTGGGGGGAAGGGAAGCTAGTCCTC
>JANHFX010022001.1:13634-24687 GCA_027560015.1 Chloroceryle amazona | reverse complement strand
CGGGGAGAAGCGGCGGGGGGGCCGGGGGGGGGGGGTGCTGCTGGCTGTGGGTGGCAGCGTGGCTGAGCAGCCTCTCCAGAGTCTCCCTGGGATGGACATAGCGGGGAGACTGCTTCTGACACGCTGGGTGCAATGTGTCCTACAAAAACATTTTCTTCATTGTAAGTTTACTATTCTCTTCCCTAAGTATTTCTACTGCCTGGCCAAAAATGGTGTCTAAAATTAGCTTCTCCAGATAAAGCCATTTTTGTCATATTTGGTACATTCCTATCCAAATCCTGAAAGCCAGCTGTTGGGGCTGGGTTACGGAGAGAAATCTCTTTGCAACTGTACTGATCTGGCATTGTTAGTCCTGGAATTAATAGCTTTTTTATCTGTCCACAGCCTATGCTCATTTTTTCCATACTAAAAGAGTGCCAGAGGAAGCATTATAAGGGCTATTTAATTAAAGCCAGAAGTGCCTCCTAGTGAACTTAACAGTAAATGCTAATGGCAGTTCTAGCAAAAGTAGTGCCCTGGGGGACTCATTGCAAATGAACTAAGAAGGGCTCAGTGCTGTTGCTTTTGTGGATTTGAACTGAATCTGTGCAGCTGAAAGGAGTCAGGATTTGGATATTTTTTTCACATCAGTTGAAGTCCTCTGTAACTACAGTCACAGACTGCTGAGACCAGATTCAGAAGCCAGCCCTGATTCTGTTGTTTATTGTCATGTAACTTCCCTTACCAAGACATCATCATCACGACCCTGTTTTTCCATCTACACTGGTGAAAGTCCTTTGACATCAGGGAGTGATGCTGGAGTGAGAAAAGAGCTGGGCTCTGCAGCATGTGTGGCAGGGGCAGTGGGAGGCTGGTGACCCTGCAGTCCCCAGTGCCCACCTCTAAGCTGATGCCAGCAAAGGAACTGAGGGCTGGCTCTGCACATCTAAAGGCTCTGCACCCTTTAGGGTGGAAAAAAGATGTTGAGAGAGACAAAAATAACATATCTAAAGAATGCCCACAAAAATCCAGCGGTCTCATAACCGCCGTGCTTTGCAAATACTTCTGTGCCTCATTTTCCAGGCACGCATGAGAAGTTTGCACAGGGAATTTTAAACTTTGCTGTAACTGCTGAAGCTTTTCTGTGGCCTGGCCACTGAGGTGCTGGTTGCAGGGGTGGGGGCTTTGGCAAGAAGGCAGAAAACTGAGGAGCGGATACCAGCTCAAGATGAGATGCTTTTGTGTGCTGAGGGTCACCAGGATCACACCAGTGGGCTGCAGACGGGCTCTGGTGCCTGGCTTACAGGCTACTGACAGCTAAATGCCTCAAAGGGAAGCATCCCATCCTGGCACGGGGCCTTTTGCTAAGCTGCTTCTGCAATAACAAACTGCTGGGGTGCCAGCCGGCAGCCCAAGAGGGGAAAGCTTCCTTTAAAAGGCCAAGCCCAGTGCTGGAGCAGGCTGGGCTGGAGATGGGGGAGCTTGTGCCCACCTTGGCAGTTTTCAGTTCCTGCTCCATTGGCCAGGACCCCCCCGCCTAGAGCTCTGGAGAGCCCAAATAACCCAAAAAAGAGAGCTGTCTGCTAGAACTGACCTAGACAGGGGACTGTCTGTGCTGGGAGAGGTCTCAGTCACTGGAGCATGGCTGGGGGACCTGGCTTGGTGCTTGGGTAAGTTCCTGCCACACTGGGAATGGGAAGAAAAAAGTGTTCCTGGCAGAGAGGTGCTGGACACGTCTGTGATGAGAGACCACACGGGGCTACAGAGCAGAAGTTGCTTCATCCATAAGGAAGTTTTGCTTGCTCCTGGCCAGCACTGGTTTTGAACCAGCTAGTGGGAAGAGCATAGAGGAGTGTATATTGCTCTTTACTAAGCTTGTTCTTACACCATCTGTGCTCCTGTAACATTACTGATGAAATTTGAGTGATGAGGAGCTTCCCTGGGGCTGTTGCAGGATTTCCACACAGTTGCTTGAGTTTATATCACAATTAATACATCATCCTAAGGCTGGTGGTAGAGATATGGTACGACTTGACCAAAGACTGGGCACACAAAATGGTTTGATCTGGGATTTTCTTCCTCCCTTCCTTACCTCCTTTTAGTGGTTTCTGGAGGAAATGCAGCCAAGATCTGCATGAAATTGAATACGCCAGGTGTGCCTGGGGAAGAAGTAACTGACACCAGCTATGTTATTAAAATGTCGTGCAACTTTACATCTTCTTGCTAAGATGACACTGCATGGCTTCAGTGACAGCAAGATCATTCTCTCTGTGAGATGAGAGCCACAGAGGACAAAAGAGAGGACAAGGAATAAGCAGTACTCCTGTGGTGGCAGGGCATCGGGCCAAGAAACTCTCAGCTATTAGTACTTTTGCTGTGACTTTGGCCAGACTCAGTTTCTGGAGCCAGTTCGGTGTTTCTCAGACTGCAGGTCATGGGATTTGCTTAAAGGGCTTAGAGGCAGTGCTGCAGCCCTGGGCAGCAGCTACTGGCAGCTCGGTCCCTCCAGCAGCTGCCAGTTGCTGCCTGCACTGTTGCCAGCCTGGTGGGAGCTCCTAGGTGCCTGAATCAATGGCAGCAGCTTGGTTTCTCCAGGATAGAGAAATGAAAAGGAAAAAAAAAAGCTGTAATTACTGGCCACAAGCATTTGCATTATTCTGTGCTCCAGAAGAACTGAGCTGCAGCCAAACGGGGGTGGAAGCCAAAGAGTCTGGAACAATGCATGGACCAAAGCAGTGTTTCTTAAACATAAGCTTATAGGCACACAGCAGAAATTTCCTTCTTGGCAGCTTTAATCTCTGAAAAACGTGGCAAGGAGAGCAGGATGTTCAGTCAATCCTCTAATAACAAACAGCTGTAATAAAGTCCGGGCTTCCTAAAAGTCAAAATAGATGTTGCCACAGAGCTAAGTGGAGCCAGTAGTGCAGCTCACGTCGCTGGGAAGTGTCAGGGTGGAGAGGAGCCATGCAGTGAATTTTCTCCTTCCATTTCAACTTCGTTCTATCTTCCATCACCCTTCTTTCTCAGCCCAGCTCGATAGTGATGCTGGTACACATGCCACTGCATCTTTTCATAGCAGCTGGCATTTTAGGGCAACAAAACCAGTCCTTGTAAAAGACTTTTTACATAGCCTCAAGTAGGAAATTTTCCAAGGCTGCCTTCACTCTGGTTATTTGGCTTCAGAGCACAAGCCCAGCAGATAAATGGCCAGCAGAACTCCAGCATCACCAGCACTCTTGCCACTTTTGGTAAGGAGGAAAGCTAAGGCTGAGGTCAGAAACCTCTAGCTGGTCACTGAAATGGTTGAAACATTCAAAAAACAAAGCTGACTCTTTCCCTCCCCCTTGCTTTTTTTTTGTTGTTTGGGTTTTCATTTGCCTGTGCATTTGGGAGACAAGCATTAGAGGACAACTGCAGGAAGCTATTTTCAGAGCAGCTACATGTTTTTTGACTTCTTGGCATCCCAGTAAAATCCTGACCCGCCAAGGGCGTTTAGCCCTGGATCTTGGTCCTGTATGAGGTCCAAGTTTCACAGCCATTAGGCAGCACAGCTGATAAATGCTGATTTTAGAGGTTGCCCAATGGAATCTTTTGCACTGGAAGACATTCAGAGCAAAATCCACAGCGATGCTTACAGAAAAAAATAAAAGTAACGTGTTGGGCTGAAGGTGAATAGAGACATGGGTGCCAAATTCAGCCAAGCCTGGTTTAGGGGTAATGGGTGGTTGGCCCCCCCAGCAGCTGCCCTAAGAGAAGGTGCCTTTACTATGCAGAACACACGACCTTGGCCTGCAAGAAAACCAGCTGCTGGTGAGGCAGAGGGTGAGCTGTGGCCTGTCCCTCAGCATCCTCACCTTGAAAGGCAGGGAGAACGGGAAGGAGCAATGCCCCTGGGGAGAGGACCTTAGGGGGCAGAGGGTCTGTTGAAGGAGGGGGATGGGATAATTCTGAGATTTCCTTCTTTGTTCCACTGGGATGGAGTACACTTGGGTCTCAGATCAGCATCAACTGGGACCAGTTCAGTACCGCTGGGGAGCTGAAGGATTAGGGATGCAAACTGATCTTGTGATCATCTCCCACCTCACATTCATTGACTCCAGGGGGTGGGGTTGAAGCTCTCCAGCTGGTGGGAGGCCAGATGAGAATGTAGATCCTCACGAATGACTTGGTTACGTGTTGAGGTGTAAAGCCCACCTCTGAAAAGGTGGCAAAACCAGAGATTTTCAGCAGACCTGTAGAAATTGTCCTGTTGAGAAGAACCAGGTGAGCTTGGCTTACCTGCTCTGTAAAGGCTTTCACTGCATTTTAACTCATTAACTCACAAATGTAGGACAACGAACTGTGGGTTTGTCCTCATGGAACAAGAACACACTGATTCAAATGGTTCACAGGCAAACTTGGACAGAAAAGCCCAGGGACTCGCCTGTGTCCACAGAGAGTTGGGATTGTATCTCAGGGACAGGACTTACAGGCTCTTTGGGGGATGCTGTTGCTGAGCAACCAACAGGACTGTGCCTGCTCAGTGCTGCTCCAGCAGCCACAGGCATGACCTGAGAGAGAACTGTGTGCTGTCTGCACCTCAACATCTACGACTGAAGTCACCAATAAATAAAATGACCCCTGTCCTTCAGCAGGTGGCTGCAGTGTGTTTTCTACTCTGCCTTTACAGCTCTTCTCTCAGCCGTAAGCCCGGCAGTCCACGTGCCGAGACAGCACCCAGATGCTGTGGATTTGCTCTTATTAGAAAAGACTTTTTTTAAAGCTAAGACAGAGCTTAAACAAGACTGAAGCAAACCACGTGTAGGCCAGATCCTAAATATAGTTGGAATATCACCCCTTAATTAGCAGCTGGGTCTCTCCAAACCAAATTCTTCTTCAAACGCCGTTGTAGTGTTGGTAGAAAATTCAGCTCAAGTGTAAACCACATTGAGTTGTTTTTCAAAATACATTTCTGGAAGAAGCAGATGTGGAGAGAGAAACTGTTCCTGTAGCTGCACGTTTCATTCTCTGTGAGAACCAGCTGCATAAGACAAGGGGCAGAAAGTGAGACTACTTAGCGGCCTCTGCCAGCATCGCCTTTTCTGCGACGTGCTTTTAATACCTGTTTGTAACCATCAACTGATAGGAAAACTGCCCAAAAGTTTCCCCTATTAAACTGTCGCTACCTCAACCCACCAGTTTCTTCACTGTTACCTTTCTGCTTCTCCCCCATCCCACCTGGGGGAAGGGAGAGGTGCTTGGCTGCCAGCTGGGGTTAAACCACGGCACGCAGTTTCCACATCGCTCCTGCAATACTGATCCAGATACTGCTTTGGGTTACCTGAAGATACTGGGGGTGAGGTGTTACGTTTAACTCTGTTACTGCTGAGTGCAAGTACATTTTAGTCTTGACAAATCAAGTCCCAAATCTCCCCCTGTCCCCCCTCCATAAAATGATAAAGCGAAGATACCTCCCCCAACAGCCTCACTTAAAAGCTTGAAAAACAGCTGCAGTGTATTAATTTTATTTTTTTTTTACCTTGATCTGAAAAATTCAGTTCCTAAATTCTTGACCAGATTATTCTCGGCTGCCTCTCAGGAAGATTCAAGATGCCACAAACAACTCCAGTGGCACCGAGGAAAGCACAAAGCAGCACAAAAGCCTTGAGAGTTCTATTTAAAGTGACTTTATTAAAACATTGTTAATATAAAATGTGACCAAGTACAATTTATTTTTTTTTGTAAGAATGTTTAATAAAAACATATTAAAGAAAGAAGGAGCATCAATTCTTGTCAAAGCACAGGAAAAAACCTACCAGGATAAGTAAAAATTTCTGCAGCATGTTCTACCAGCTGGTCCCAGTGTGTGTTAGGGTCAAGTTAGCCAATGGAAGAGACAAGCAGCCCACGTTCTTCCCTAAGAAGCTTTAAGGTATTTAGCAGAGGCTTAAAATAACACTCCTCATTAGTAGGAGACTTTCCTTTCAGCTCTCCCCCTATCAAAGTAAGATTAGAATGGGCATCTTCCTATTGGATTTTTAACTTTTCAGCAGTTGAATGTACAGAAAATTATATTCCCTTGTAATTGTAAACCCCAGGGTTAACGTTTGTCAGCTTTGAAAAGAAGGTGCAAGTCAATACTAATTATACACCTAAAGGATTTGAGCTGAAGTTGTTCTAAGCTGTATATTAATGCTGAGTGCTTGTAGCAAATGCTAAAAAAAAAGGTCAGCTAATAAAAAAGTAAAGTCCAGGCTGGCAGAAACAAGTCATTTCTGCACTGCTGAACGTAGAGACAATATCCACAAATTCCAGGAGTTTGTACATCTCAGGAAGCATGTAAAGAAGCTCTCAGAAGTCTATAAATAAGGCTACTCAATGACTTGTACTCTGGCAATCTTCACCTTTAGGTAAGAAACCTTTTAAGAAAACACTAGAAAAACTGGAGGGTTTGGGCTTGGTGGTTCTGGTTTTTTTGGGGGGGAGGAAAGGTGGGAGGTCAGAAGGGAGCGGCTTACAGCATTTTTCTTGATCAACAAGGAAGTTTCAATGTTCTATCTGCATCCTCTGCTTGTTCAGAGCAAGGAGCACACCTATTAAAGGCAAGGATTCTTCCAGGATGTCTCCAACTCTTCCTGTAACGGGCAGAAGAAAATCCTGCAGCATCCAACTCTGCACATTTAACTGCCCCTGGCACTGAACCAAGCATCTATCTGTGAGAAGCCCAGCACAACTACGGTCTAGGAGATGGTGACCCTCCTGTAGCCTTGGCTGGGACCCCTTAGAGCCCTGGGTTTTGCCTTCTACCCCAAACAAACGCTATGGAACTATTGCTGAGGTAAAAGAAAAGGTCAAACCTTTGGCATTGGAGCAGCCCAGTCACTGGCTGTGTGCAGGGGGAATTAAGGCTTCAAGGTGACGTAAACACAGTGAGAGTCAGTGTGTAAATCATGCTGCATTTCAGAGACGACAGATTCAAATGACAGCTAGTCTTGTTCTCTACATTTTAAACACCAAACAAAGATCATTTGAAAGCAGAACTGGAGGCAAGTCCACTGAGGGCCACCTCGAGATGCCTCTTTGCACCTCGGGAACAGCTGTAACCCAGCTGTTGAACGCTGAAGAGAATGTACCCACAAGGAGGAAAAAGCACCAAAGTTGACGAGTCCTTGAGACAATAAGTTGCTTGAAAACCAAAGAAGCCTTATTCTGCTATAGCCTCCCATAAACATAGTGGTTTCCTGACACAAAGGTAATCCACACTCCAGCAACTCCCAGTGCTGTACTTCCAGCACTACTATTATGAAGAGTTATGCTCTAGTAAAGAGGCAGTGAAACGTTAGGCTTCTGTTCCCTGAAGACAGTTTCTCCCATTCCTTAGGTGTTTGTCAGTGTCCTGCTCCCCTCCACCCACCCCTGTCTTTAACCCAAAACCCAGAAACACCCATCATTTCCCCAGGACCTTTTTCTAACACTCTTATGCTATTCTAGCAGATCTGTAGGATACAAACACAGTGCTTCTTTGGATCCATCATTTTGGCAATACCTTTGCCCTCTTCAAAACAAAAGTGTTTTCAAATAAGTGGTACAAAAGTTACCTTCAAACTAAAAGAAATATAGAAATCAATGCAATTCTTCTGTAGGCTTATTTTTCATACTGGTTTTTGCTTGTTATCTGAAGGATGGAATTACTTCTTTGGAACCATTGCTCGTGCAGAGCTATTTCTTACCAAGCCATGCTAGCAACCTGGTACTGTAGGTTCCATTTCTAGGATTTGGAGACTCTCATTTGTTTCTTCTTTAACACGTGTATGATAACTGCTCCCCATCCTCTCAATACAGTAGCTACTAAAAATGTTAACAGATATTAAAAAAAATATCCAAATGAAACCACACTTCTATCACCGTTTAAAAAACAAAACCGCAGATGGTATTACAAAAGTTTATACAAAGGCAACATTTAAGAGTTTGGAAGTTACTTCTAGAAAAAGACACAAATGCTAGTAAATTAACATACAAGGAGAAAGATATTCCACTCCTTCCCCAAAATTGGTTTGATCTAAAGTATCTTTTACCAGTTGTCTAGAAAATCAAAGCCAGTCTTCAAGATAACATTGCTTGTACTAGTCTGTAAGGAAAAAAAGAAATGAGATGTGGTTGTTAATTACGGTGCTACAAACCCAGAACTTGACTGCCTATCTACAAAAGAATGGTTAAAATGTTGTCTGCCAACACTTCAAGTCCTTCACCTTGCTATAGGATACCTAGGAACCTACACCAGAAAATGCTAGGCATGGGAAAATACAGTGACCAAAAAGGCAATTCCAGATACAACCCAACCAACCCAACCAACCTCATAGTGGCCTGCAGGCAAAAATACTCTTTTCCTCATGGAAAAATTCATAATGAACAATTTTTAGACTAGAGTGGGAAATGCAGGGAATGAAACACACAGAATGGAAGCATCACTAACTGAATGGACTGCCTGTTGCAATGACAGACAGTTGGTTTCAGAAAACAATACAGCTTCAACTTTGTTGACAAGTTATTTACTAGGCTATCAAGAACATGCTCAAGCCTGCAGTGCTGCACTTTTAGCCAGGATATTTTTAGCCAGGATATTTAAGGTGATTTTAGCATTCAAGACTTCTCAGGGGCACAACTGGGGCTGGATTCTCTTCCTAGAGCATGGCACTCTTCCCTAGAACAGGGAAGATACTCCACAGAAGGAAAAATCAGGCTTTTCAAACTATTTCTGTTAGCTAGAAAACACACATAAAGGAATTGAAACTGTAACAAACCATTAATTTGTAGGAAAATACACTAAAGTCTAGAAATAAAATTAAAGGACTACCATGGTCACAATTTGTAGCACGACAGCTCAAGAAGCATTATGTCTTAGCTTCCAAAAAAATTCACTAAGCATAGGGCTCCAAATACTGAAGTGGCTTAAGTACTGTTCTCTCTCAAGTGCTGCCACTTCTCTTGCAAGCATCTACCTCATTCTGCATCTTTCTGACCTTACATCATCCTGCTTGGGATTTAAACAATCACTGTTGGGAAACTATGGTAGAGAAAAAGCCACATGACATGCTTAAGGTGTACAGTAATATGCCAGAATGATGCTACAGATTCCAAACAGAGCTGCTTCTCCACTTTACAGTTTTCAGACTTCAGATTTCTTCTTCTTTCCCTCACCGTGTCATATCCTGTTGTTCCTTTTCTCACAGATCAGCATCTGCTTTTTAAATAGCTTCAACTGGCTAGTGAGCTCCTTAAAGTTATTTTTTGTTGTTGGATTGTTTGGGGTTTTTTATTAAAAATAACATTGAGAAGGCTAATTCTGGAAGCTCATTCCATTCCATTTTGGACTTGAAGAGAAAACACATTTGATAGCAGCCCAGCTGCCTGGGACAAAGCACTGGGAAGTGGTTGTTGGGCTGCCATCTAAAAGGTCTGAGAAACTACCTCGCTACTCACCGCTGTGCTGTGTGTAGCAATAAAGTATCCTAATTAAAGCATCCTAATCTTCCACAACAGCCTTGTCAGATTTTAATGTGCTATACAGTTTTTAAATCTAAAGCCAGTGGATAGAGCAGTCCTTACCTGTCCAGGCATTTGTGGATCTGTAAGTATAGTACCATCAATATCTTCCTTGTTTGTCCCAGAAGATGCCAGGTCCTGCGGCGGGTCGGGAAGAAAGAAATCATCTAAAGAACTAACAGGGAGTTGAGTGGGTCGAGGCTTCTCCCATTCAAGAGCTACAGAAGGTAGGCTGGGGGTGACGGACTTCTCTGCTTTAGTTATGTTGGGCTTGTCAGCTTTTGCCACCTCCTTTGGAGTAGACTCTTGTCTGTAAAAAGAGGGAAGGGGTTTCTCTCCTTTCTCCATGGACTTGATCTGGCTGGGAGTCAGGGACTGGAACTCAGACTTGTCTCCTTCGAATTTTGAGCGCTCTGCATTTATCTTCCAGAAAGAGGACTCCTCTTCCTTTCTGGATGCTATCAACCCATCAGAGCCAGGGGTCTTACTGGCCTGAGAAGATTTAGGGACTTGGACACCAGGTGCTGCTTTAACGGGCTGTCTCTGTTCGCTTTGCAACTGGGCACCACCTTGTTCTTGTATGGACAGAGATGCCACGCTGAACTCCATCTGACTCTGTTTGGGGTTAAAGAATAACAGCATTTCAAAGCCTTTCACAGAGACACAGTTTTGGACTTCTGATCTTGATGCATATAGGTAACACCTTTGCCCACGGCGAGGCAACTCCCAGGCAGGTACCACAGCAAAGCTAACTTATTTTCTCCATAAATATCTTTGTACCTACATAAAAATAGTATTTTTAAAGGTCTGAACTGCAAGCAAATCTAAGAGTCCTACACCTGCTGCAGGGGAGTCAGAGAAAGCAGCTGTGTTCAGGTTCCTCAGTGCCACCCAAGATAGCAGTGCAGTGCACGCACATTAGAAGAGCTGGTACCAAACCATTAGAGCAGTTGTGAAAGCATTTTGAAAGCCACAGATGTTTTACAGGAAAATATAAAGCAAAAAAAAAAAGCTTTACAGTGTAGTTTAAAAGCCAATCTTCCATTGTAGTCTTTGAAATAGTTGATGATGAGTTACAGCTCCATAAGGATTAGATGTAATGGTACAGGGAGGTAAGTGGGGTTTTTTACAATTCTAATGCCCCTCTGAAGGAAGAGAAAGAGCTCCAGCAGGACCAGTTCTTCACTTATTCCAGAGCCTTGTGTTGTTTTTACTTGCAGTGCAGATAGCTGTACTCATTTCTGAGAGGTAAGACTGGCTCAAGGAAGCAAGTGACTGCAGCTAAAGCATGATAGAGATCTTGCAGAAAGCACCCAAAAGCAAACAGTTCCTCAAAGACTTCATTTTACTCACCACCACTATAATAATTTTGATTGCCAACTAGCTGGACACTCTTTAGGCTAATAAAAGTTAAGTATTTAGAAGCACAGCACCATCTCAAGTGCTAGAAAAGAACAACCTATCATCTAGACTTCAGCTTGTAGAAGCTACCAACAATGGAAAAAAAAAACCCTGAAAATTGCATTTCCTGTTAGAGCTACGCTGTTGTCAT
>JANHFX010021999.1:0-115111 GCA_027560015.1 Chloroceryle amazona | reverse complement strand
TTAAATTTAGATATTTCCTTCAATATCTTTTACAAATTTTCTTAAATTGACTATATTTTCTAAGAAAATAGTCAATTAGAGCACACAGGTTATAAAATACAATGTCTAAGAGCAGAATATTATTTTCAGAAGTAATAGCTATCCAATGTTTAATTTGAAACAAATATTCCAACTATAAAATTGTTTTTAAAAAAACAAATTGTAAGGATCTTTGCTGTGCTTACCCTTTACTACCTTAAATTCTTTCTTGTGACTTCAGTAAATGCTTATTATTACATTTTTCCCTTTTCTCCTAAGACCACCTAAGTATAAGAAATTAAACCAGCAAACAGGTTATCAGTTGAGGATTATCCATTCATAGATACACTTACTGGTAGAAGACAGTGCTGCTGCCTGCATTCAAGCTCTTCTTTCCCCTGGGGCAATGCAAGACAACTTGAAGCCTCTCTTACTGAAAGAGTAATGGGTAACCTTCTGTTTGCTGGCAGATGGATGATGAACTATTGTGTCAACAGTTGCATGGTAATACTGCATGTGCAAATACTCACCCCATGGTAAATGTTTGTCTGTGCTTTATGAAATAGACCTAGGAAAAATATGCACACTGTTCAATGCGATCCTGACATGTAGTAAGTTCTTACACTTGTGTTAAAAATGTTTTGTTACATGGAAAGACTTAAGGTTAAAGATGGATTTGTAGCTCTTCTCAAACTGTTTAAATTCTGCGTGCAGATGTTTAATATCTTTTGGGAAGACGGGCTTCTACAAAGTAATCTAGAGGCCTGCTCAGTTTGTGTTGTGGGGAAAAGCTGCCCTTTACTGTGGGAGGAGGGGAACCAGGAAACTTTCAGAATGTAGCTTGTGACTGGAAGTAAGGATTCATCTCAGTGCGGGTGGAAGAGCAAACCAGTGGTTCGAGCAGTTGCCTAGTAGAGGAAGGAAGAAAGGGAGAGAGGAAAGGAAATTAATTTCAGTGAAAATAAAGAAGTTCTTTGGTACAACAGCTGTTGTTGGCTTTGTGGCTTTACAAATTGGATGCTTGTAGGGATGCTGTTGGTGTTTTTCACCTCAACTTTACTGATACTGTGCCTTGTAATGCTGCATATATTAAAATCCGCAGAAGTAGGACTTGAGCTCCCAGCTTTGTCCACAGCTGCTTAATACTCCTGGTGTTGCCTTGGCCAAGTGTTGTACTGAGAATGTAGCATTTTGTCTTAACTGTTTTAACCTGGCTGCTAGATTCTATGTCACTATTAATTAGCTTGTAGTTCCAGGAGCATATGGTTGGTCTCCCGTGGATTATCTGACCAATTGCTTTCCTTCAGATAATGGATTTTTCTGTAGATACCAGCACAGGGCTTTTGCAAGATGTTTGTAACAAGATCTGCTGATGGATTTAATAGAAGGGAAGGGGTGAACATTTATGTTTCATTATTAATGAACAAATAGGTTTGACTGTAAGGAGATTAAAGAGTAAGTAAATTCAACTGATTTCTCAAAGTTTTTTTTAAAAATATCCTATATCTGTCATATTGTGATACACTTGTCGGTCAATGTCTTTCAGCTAAAAGAGTGACTATAAGTAACATGGTGGGTACATTTGTGAGGAAGATCTCAGAATTGTGTTTTGAGGCTGACATGGTATAGTTTTTTAAACAATAGACAACCCCCTGATTTTTAGCGATTCTGTTTTTATGTGAAATAATTCTCGAGGTAAAACTGTGGTGATTGAGACAATAGTCACTTTTGGTGGATTGATTCAAATAACGAGTTCATAACTGATAAACTGACATGAAAGCATTTCAACATTTGTCTTGGATTGATGAGATTTTTTTTTTTCCATTTCACAATATATTTAGACTTCTTTGTAAAAGCTATTGGTGCAAATTGAAACTTTTTTCATGAAATGTGCAGAAAATACAATTGAATTGCATACATTAAGTACATCTAGACTTTTTACTAGTTAAGCTTACATTATGAGAAGGAGTTGTAGATAATGGTGAAGTATTTCCACTTAAAAGGAAAAGAGGTTTAAAACCTCGTGAAGGTGAATGTCAGAGTAATAATAAAGATGTTCCTGTCTTTTAGAAGACAGGTCTTGTTACTGCAAAGCTATTAATATCTATAAAGAATTATAGTGAGAATGTGCTGATGGCTTACTTTACAGAACTGGGTTTCCTCTCAAGTGTAATGCTTTCTGAAATAAAAGTGCCATATTTGTGACAGAAATACTGCTTTCAGTACTATGTCATTAGAGTGATTTAAATTTGTATTTTTCATGCTAATAGGTCATCACTTCCATATTTCTGGAACCATAGCAAAGAAAAAAATGATTGTGTTGTGAAATTCTAAATGTTTTGTTTGTAAGATGACAGAATGAAAGTGCATTTATGTTTTTCATTATTTTTGTTGAAAAATAATTGTGTTCTTGAATATAAACACTCTGAGAGATTCAGGAGTTCAGGGCACAGTCTGATTTCTCCTGTAACTATGTCAGAATTTTTGCAGCAGCACCTGAATATTCAGCTTGCTTTTCAGAGGTATAACTAATATGATTGATCAACTTGTGTTTCAGTGAACTTTGTAGGTATTTTTCAAGAATGTTCAGTGGTTCAGGGCTAAATAAATAGATGGGAGATGGCATAATAAATGGTGAGTTGGAGTGGAATAGTCCCATGTGTAATTACTTACCTGCTTAGTCTGCCAATATGCTTTCAACTTCTGATGTAGTAGTGAACAAGGAGTCATAGCAAGTAAACAAGGAGTCATAGCATTACTTTGTGTCCCTATGATATGCATGACAATTTGAATTGATTTTACATGTTTGCAGTTACCACAAGTGTGGAAATGATGCATTTTTCTGTGTGGAAAAAATTTCATAAAGAAATGGTAATGTGTTGTTAATAGCTTTTCCTTGCATAGCACTATCTGTCTTTGAAGGTCACAAATTAATATTTACTAGTGTATAGAGAGAAAATTATTTACAGAATTTTGGTCGTGAACTACAACTGAATGCTCTGTAATTGGTTATTTCAATCTATTCAATAGGATTTTTTTAGACTTTGTCAGTTTTCTTGCTTAGCTGAACTGTTATCATTGAGTCATTTTTATCAAGTACTTCTGCTAGCACAGGATCACAAGAAGTAGTCAGATTAGCTAAAGGGTAATTGTCAAGTACCAAGCTCTCTTCGGCAGGGTAGACTTCTAAATTATGATGAAGATCTGTCGTCTTTTTCATTCCTATGTGTACATTCATGTTTTGTTTTTTTTTTTTTTTCACTGTGGATATTGGGAAACCCTAAATATAATGAATTTATTCTTAATTGCTTGGTGGCTGCAATATTGTTGCAACTTGAAATTTGTTTTATATCAACTTTTTTTTTCCTATTTTCCTTTTTTTCAGATTATGGCACAGGCTCAAGGTTTGGGGAAGAGATACATTAAAGCCTTTTTTAAAGGTTTCTTTGTTGCCGTTCCTGTAACGGTAACTTTCCTGGACAGAGTTGCCTGTGTAGCAAGGGTGGAAGGAGCATCAATGCAGGTATGTCGTCTGTCAGGAAATTAAAAAGAGACTGTCTGCTGACAATAGCAAGATGGAAAAATATTTATATTCTCAATTGATTTAAATGACCACATGGTAGTATGGAATAGTTTAATTTTGACATTGTTAAACAAATACTTTTGTGATGTGAAAAGATTTTGAGAACAAAACTTTCCAAAATTCTATCTCAGTAAAAGGTAAAAAATATATATCCTAATTACTACTTATCTATTTTTTTTTTTTCCTCTTCCTAGTCACTTAGGAATAAAGATTTGTTATTTTTGTTTTATACTACCTGTCTCTTGGGATTGAATTGATGACTGACAAAGAGGCTCTATTAATTTTTAGTAGCTGTATTATAGTAATTGTAAGGCAAAACTGGTTCTTGCCCTACTTGCTCTTCCTAATGAACAAGCATGGCACCATTCAGTGAAGAATACTGAAAATGGTGTGAACCTAATACCTATGCTTATCAGTACATAAGTATCAATTGTTTTTACTTTTCTTATACTGAATGTTTATACAATATAAGTAAATAAATATAAATAGCCCGTGTAACATTTAGAAGATAAATAAACACCATGACAGTGAACAGCTACTTTGTTTCCACTGTTACTTGGTTTTGAGAAATACATGTTGTACTGTATTTAGTCAATTTTTGTCTTACTACTTTCTAAACCATATGCAATGCATATAGCTATGCATCACCACTGATAACTATATTTTGTTCCAACGTTGTAATGTTCCAATTAGAAGAGACTAAGGATTCAATTCTTGGATGCCAGGCCCTCTTTTCTGAGTAAGTCCAGACTATTGAAGAGAGAGGTTTCACAGCAGTCAAGACCAGCTGCTTGATTTTGAATTGTGCAGCGTTAATGCAGACAAAACATGGGCTACAACCTGGTCTTAGCTGATCTGTGTTTAATGCTATAAAAAAAAAGTGGTATGCAAGGAGGGAGTAGGAAAGTGGCATTGTGCCTTTTGTGGCAGTCTGTAATCTGGTGATTAACCTCTGTCAAAAAAAAAAACACCTCAGCTGGTTTAGAAGGCAGCTTTCACTTCAAGAACAGGAACTAAAGTAAAATCATTGTACTCCAGTAATTCTACAGTCCAAGACCTAGAAGTTAGGTAAAATATAAATTACCTTTGCCATTTCATGAAATGTTATTCTAATTATCATTGATGACCAATCAAAAGTAGGAGAATCTCACAACTTACAGTAGCATAGCCAGAAATTTGCTCTAGGAAAGGAGTGAGAAACTGGGAAAACCAGCTTCATTCTCTTTTTACTGCCTTCAGATGGGAGAAATTCAAATACATAAACCAGCATCTAGATAAGTAAAAAATGAACCAGATGAATATAACCCCCTTTTTCCATCTCCCTAGTTCTGGTGTATCTCGATACACCAGAAGGGATGTCATCCAGATGGACCTGAGCAAGCTGAAGAGGTGGGCCCGGGTGAACCTCATGAGGTTCAACAAGAGCAAGTGCAGGGTCCCGCACCTGGGGCGGAACGACCCCCACTGTCAATACAAGCTTGGGGAAGAGACAATAGAGAGCAGGCCTGCAGAAAAGGACTTGGAGGTGCTGGTGGACAAGAAGCTGGACATGAGCAGCCAGTGTGTGCTTGCAGCCCAGAAGGCCAATCCCATCGTGGGCTGCAGCAAAAGAAGTGTGGCCAGCAGATTGAGAGAGGTGATTCTGCAGCTCTACTCTGCTCTGGTCAGACCTCACCTGGAATACTGCATCCAGCTCTGGAGCCCTCAGCACAGGAAGGACACGGACCTGATGGAGCGGGTCCAGAGGAGGCCACGAAGATGCTCAGGGGGCTGGAACACCTCTCTTATGAGGACAGGCTGAGGGAGCTGGGATTGTTCAGCCTGAAGAGAAGGCTCCGGGGAGACCTAATAGTGACCTTCCAGTACCTGAAGGGGGCCTACAAGAAGGCAGGAAAGAGACTGTTTACAAAGCCCTGTAGTGACAGGATGAGGGGCAATAGTTTGAAACTAGTGAAGAGTAGATTTAGATTGGATATTAGAAACAAGTTATTTACCTTGAGGGTGGTGGAACAGGTTGCTCAGGGAGGTAGTTGAGGCCCCATCCCTGGAGATATTCAAGGTGGGGCTTGACAGAGCTCAGAGCAACCTGCTCTAGTTGAGGATGTCCCGGCTCTCAGCAGGGTGGTTGGACTAGATGACCTCTAGAGGTCCCTTCCAACCCAAACCATTCTATGATTCGAGTTGGGATCCAGAGCCACATGCAGCATTCCAGATGCAGATGGATCTTGTAATTTACAGTTTTTGTGGTGCTTTTGAGGTTGGTTTGTTTTGGTAAATTTTCTTTATTATTCTACTAGTGTGCATGACTTGAGCATTTAATTTTTGAGGGGTTGGTCTTTTTAGCATACCACATCATCTTTCAATGTTTGGTCTTTTCAGCCTGACATCCAATCTCGTTTGGATAATTTTACTTCAATAGCTGGATAGAAATTTTCTATCCCCTCTGGTCAAGACCTCAGTTTTATGCTTCCTTTGGAGTCTCAAGTATTAGAGAGTGCTCTGGTATTGTTTTGGCGTGTTGCTTCTGTACTCACCTGAAGGGCATATAGTTAACTGTGGTTTATCCATGGAACAATTGAAAAACACTACAGTTATTTACTCAGATTTATTCAGCCTGACAAAGAAGGATATGCAGTCTTCGTAGTGGCTAGAAAAGCAATATCTATTCACTAGGTGTTTAAAGTCAAAGATTTTTCTCTTGAAGTGTCTGTTGACTAAACATTCCCTCTGTAGATTGAAGTATGGGTAGCTTGAAAGCTGGTATTCCTAATTTTACTGACATCTTTTATTTTTGGACTGTAGTACTGAAATAGAGGTTTAGTTTAAGCTTCCATGCATATGGATGCTTTTCAGACTACAAATAAAAAACCTTCATAGTGCTTTTTTTAGTAAGGTACTAATTTCCTTGACAAGATTTATTAGATACCTATCTAAGTCTGACAGGGACATAATTATAAGGAATATTGTAGTGTGGCTTGAAGGAGTAGTGGTCATTGCATTGCAGTTCCATCTATTTACTGTGGTCTCTGATGAGTGATCTAGGTGGAATGCATCTAAAAGCTATGGGTATGAGGAAGAGTGAAATTCAGTCGGCTTGTAGTCATATAGCCATCAATTGCACGCTTCCAATGATATCTTACTGTCCCAATTTGAAGATACTGTGGTTTGATTCCCAAGAATTGGTTTGTCATAGACCTCTGAAATGTCTATCTGCCCTTGTCTGCTCATCATCATGGCTCCTGCTGAGCCTGAAATTAAAAGTTCTGACAAGCAAGGAATAAACTTCTGTGTCGTTCTTGCTCTCCTGCTCTCATTCTCTGCTGCTGCTTGCTCTCCCACCTTACTTTCTGGTGTGCTGTTTTTTTGTTTTCTTTTGTTTTTGACCAGCCTTAATGCTGCTTCATAGTTACTGAAAATGCCCTGGCAAGCACAGTGAATAAAGGTTCTAATGAAAATAAAAATGTTCTGATTTATTACCAGTCAGTTAAGAGAGACTTCATGCATTTCATTGTCTTAAGCTGATTTTGTGTTTCTATAGTGTTTTCAGCCACCTGTCATAATTCTTTCGCTTCTACTAACTTCAGTGTATATGAGTATTAATTCTAACCTATAGGGAATAACAGTGAATTACTGCATTTTAAAAATCTAACATATTTTTAATTGACTCATTAGCTTGCTTTTTTTTTTCTCAAAATTACTTTTTAAATCCTCATGTGAAGTAGATTTGTTGCTTAGGGTTTCACAGATTGATGTGCTCATCTAATGTTTTGTTTGTAGCGGTTTTCAAGGGAGTTTTAGTCTGTTTACAACACTGAATGTAAGTGATACATATAACTGGTAATATGATTTTTGTCACTGACTCTTGTGGTTTGTTTGTGACTCCTGTTGTAATGCTGGGTGTATACTTTAAAATATTTGTTATCATATGGATGTCTTGATAACCATTTCTGTGTTTTTGTGTTTTTTTTTTTTCCTCTGTTGAATTTCACTGCTTGTCTGCTGTTATGAAATCTTTGTACATAATGATGTGAAATAGGGAACCTCCCACGGATATATACATTTGTGAATTCATAATCAAATGGGCTGTTTTCAAGTAAAATGAAGATAACAGCATATGTGCAACTTCATATGCAAGTTCTATTACATAGTTCAGTACCAAGGATTATAGCAAGTAGCCTGAGCAGCGATGTCTGACAAAGCACACTTGTTTCAGCAGCAAACATTATTGAATGTTCTATTCCATTATGCATAATAGTGGTTGTAATTATTCTGTGGCAGTTTCTTCTAACTTTATTATTAGGATTACTGTACCTAAGCCTGTGAGCTCATGTGAATATTCTTTCTGTTCCCCAAGCTATAAGCAAATAAGCTGTGACCTTCTGGTATTCACTAGCAGCATAACAACTATCAAGTTAATAATTATTTATAGTAAAAGGGCATGCTTTTACCCTCCTACTTACAGAATCTCATGTCCTGTGAGGCTTCATCATATGGCTGGGGATCTCAATTTGCATGCTTTTAGCATTAGATTAGTTAGTAATTGGAAAGAGTGAATGTTTTATGACTTCTGCACCATAGTTCTAAATTAAGACCTGTGTGTCTCATTTGTAGGAACCTATTATGCCAAGAACTCGGGCAAACAAGTTATAATGGTTCAAGACAGATGAAGGAAGAAGCTCCTGTATTATTTTACAAAGAGCCCTTGTGAGCCTATTTGCTGACTACTTTTTCAGAAGCAGTATTTTTGTTTTGCTAGAACTGAGACCTTACTACTAGTAAAAATGTAATGGGGAATAAGTTGTCTCTGACCACACTGCATTAAACTCATTTTATACTTCTTGTTGTGGAATCAAGATTTATGTTATTTACAATAAAGAGAGACTTACTGAAGCTTTTAGAGGTGTTTTTTTTTTTTAATAGAAAAGTGTAATTATTGATGTAAAATGAAAGCTGTTTCCTTCTAGTTTTCTTTGCATTTTGATTTGGTAAAATGAGTATGATTGTAAATAGTTTGTGAATTTGTATGTAAAGATACTATCCTTTGGTGGAAGATGCTCTAAAGGTAGAAAATAATTCTGGAAAATCCTGATATTAAAAAAAAATAAATAGAAGAATAATGAAATATCTGCAAATTAGCTTCATTTATCTGGCTCTTGACAATGCATAGACTGTAGTAGATAAAATAGCAATGTGTTAATATGTTTGTAGCTTAGACTTGAACCATGTCTCTGTGGATGTTAAGGTAATCTGCCTTGATCTTAAGACTTACTTGACTAGAAATTTGCCATAGTTCACAGCTCAAAATGTAACTAGCCTCATTTGCTGTTTAGCTGAACATATTGTGTCATTTCCCTCCCCCCACTCTGACATATTTATTCTTTCGACCTATTATATTCTTTACCGTTCATCTGAATTACAACTACTTAGGATCCCATCACATTACTACTTTTTGAATGATGGAAAGCTAGTTTTTCACAAGTCCCATTTGAAACAGGTCTTTATCAACCGATCTGCTTGGCAATGAGGAAACTAGTAAAGAGAAATTGGAACCTTAAAATAATTTTTAAAGTTAAACACTAAATATCCACCTTGGCTTGAGAGCATGGTTTTACTGAATAAAAATACAGTAACATTTAATAGTATGTAATTACTTGTGTTGAGAACAGTTAATTGCAGTCCTATACCCCGATTGGTTTGAAAGGTGCAGTGATTCTGGTGAGGGGAAGCTCAGCAGTGAAATTCTGGTGGTACACGTGAAAGGCCAAGTTACAAAGTAAGGTGAACACTGAAAACCTCTTCCACATAAAAAAAAATAAAATTATATCAAATATTGCATCTATCATATCAATAAACGAGGGACTGCCTTGTCTCAGTACTCTGTTTTATTACATATATCACCTAATTCTAGACTCTAAATTAGAGGTCATCTGCTGGCCAACTTGGAGATTCTGTAATTGTATGTGAAAACTCTGAAAAAGCTTCTTGATAAATAAGTTCTCATAATACTGTAGTCTGGATTCCTTTTAAATACTTTCTGTCTAGTAAAAGGAGTACTTGTATTGAAATAACCCCTGCAAAAATCAATGAGGACAGTACTGTGATGGGCCACTTCCCTCCTTTGCCGTTTTGCAGGTTTTAAGTCAGAGCCAGCATTGACCAAGTACTCTAGTTTGTACTATGTCAGGCAAAATAATTATGTATGGTTCTGTGTATGGCTCTGTACAGGTTGGTTGCTTGGTTGGTTTAATGTGGAGATTAGCGTGTAGTCTCATTTCACTGTGTGGTTCAGCGAGTTCATACTTCTTTGTATCATGTTATGGAAGACCCACATTTACGGGCAGTGTCACTTTATGCTGTACGTGTAGGTTTCTTTTTTTTTAACTTTGCAAAAGGTTCTGAGCTTAGTATTGTTACAAGTACATATTTAATTTTTAGTGCATTACGCTTGTGTAAGCAGTAAAATGCCTGCAGAAACTTTTTTTTTATTTTTTCCTGGGGATTAGTGTTCATGGTGGTTCTTTGGTTTTAGTATTAAATGACATAAGTAAAGGTAATCACTTTTTTCGTCAGGCTTGTCATAAGAGTGTATCCTGTGTAATTTAATTTGCATGTAGTAGTGCATTGAAAGATGTGAACTACAGTTTGTCATAAATTAATGACATTTAACATGGCATTTAACATTTAATAGAGAAATGTGTTTCCCAGAATACAACAGATTCTTGGTCATAATACTGTAAGTGGGTACATTTTTACTGATATTAATGGATTTCATCTGTTGATGGAATGAGAGTTAGGTGGAAGATTCCTAGAGGAAATGTATATATAAAGCTGTTGTGGTGTTTTTTTCCCCTTTTCTCAGCCTTCTTTGAATCCTGGGGGAAGACAAGCATCTGATGTAGTGCTCTTAAATCACTGGAGCATTCGAAATTATGATGTACAACGTGGGGACATTGTGTCATTGGTGTAAGTAATTTTGTGTATCTTTCAACACATGCTTATATAAATGTTGAGCCATCAGTTTTTAATGTTTACCCTAGAATACTGTAAGCATGAACAAAACCCCTAAAATCTTTAATAATGCATTATTACTATTCCTATAATCAGTTTTCAAAACTGCAACGTTCAAATAATGTGTTATCAAGTTTTTACTTAACAGGAATGCAGTGTAAGATATTATGTGATATATAGTATGTATGTGTACCAAAACTGTTAAGAAAAAGAGAGCTGTGAGATATAAGAGAAAATGGATAAAACATTATGTGGCTTAATGGAGTATACGTCTAAAATTGCTTGACTATCCAATTGTAATTGAGAGAAAAATAGTGTGACTTTAGTAATGAAAACAGTTGTTTTTTTTTTTTGAAGGGGGGAGGTGGTGGTGGAAGAAGTCTCGGTACTGAAGACAATTTTAAAAAAGTTTAACAGTTATTTTGGAGAGATCTATGTATCAAGCCAAAAGGTGGCAGTGTTTCGCTGTTGAAAATACTCAAGACTAGCAGGACAGGAACTTCATTTCAGCCTTGATGTAATACAGAAATGGAATGTCGAAGTGTGCGTAACTGACACAACGATATAATATATACTCATATTGCATGCTTGAGTAGTTTAAGCTTAAGGTTTTAGTTTTGTAAGTGTAATGCATAATATGTAGATTATAACAGAACTGTGTTTGGAAGCTGTACTAACTGGCTTCCTTTTTATCATCTATCTCTTCTAATTGTCTTTTTTTGCCTACTTCTTCACTCTAATGGTAATTTGTATGACAGTTTTCACTACCAGCTCTTAAAACAAACTCATGTAGCTGTCTTCTGTTAGAAACTTAATATTTTCTTTATGGTCTGTCTTACTGCCTGGCACATAAGATTTTCTGTAAATGGTCTAGCTACAAATAAGAATTTATTCATGTTCTCAACACCTAATATGGCAAAAGGACTGCAATTTCAGGTCACTGAATGACTGCTTGTAAAATTTGATTGTGCCTATGTGTGCATCCCTCTGCCCAAGTCATGCTCTGGTGATTGAAACAGTGAATGTAACTGATTAGTAATTAATAGACTGAACAGATGATGAACATGTTGTCAGATCAGAAAACAGAATGAATAGTTTCATTTTTATTATACTACTTGAAGGTTTCTGGTACCATCTGAGCGATCTGCATTGATTGCTTTCACTTTGCTGTATGTTTGGGCACAGTAACTAGTCTTCTAGATGCTGTAGGGTTTTTGGTATGTTTTGAAAATTTTGCCCATTATTGGTGCAGCTTAGTGTACACTTACATGGAAGAAGTTACCTTGTATTTATGCAGTGTGCTGAGGTTTTTTCTTAATCTTTGGGGAAGTACACTGAATAATCAGACTAGAGCATTCAAAAAGTACTTTAAGAACAAAACAAAGGAAGTTAAACAATGTAAAAATAATGCAGTGAATAGTTTTTATAGGAAAATATTGAAGGATGTTTTATATATCAGTAACACCTTTTAAGGTAAGAACTTCATGATTTGGGTTTGTTAGAAGCAGCTTTGGCCTACTAGCTTATTGTAATGTAAAGTTTTTAATTATGGTGTAGAGACTTTCAGAATTTTTAGAATATAGTATGTGGATGTGATTCTGTGCCCATGTGAGTTATTTGAGAATTCTGGTATATGAGGCTTTTATTGTGTAAGCAGAGGAATATTTTTATTCTTTACATTTTGACTGTTTACCTATGATTTCAGTAACTCACTAGATTAATAGATATCCTACATATATGGATGAATTTTACTCAGTGGTCCTCAGAGGATTCATCCATTCTAGGCAAGGCATGAGCAGGAAGGCCAGTCTCCCATAAGCTGCTTCTTTTTCTGTTGCTGTCAGAAATTCAGATGAGAGTGTTAGTGTGACTGATAGGCAGATGGATACGTAAACCTTCTTTCATATACAACTTGGCTGCTTAACATTTATCCACCATCTCCTCTTTTCCAAATCATAGCAGATAATAACGATGAGGTTACGGGAGGGCGGTCTTTTGCAAAACAAGAGCTGAGGTCAAACATTCGTTCATTCCGGCTTTTCCAGGACCATCCAAGCTCCTTGCGTTCTTCACACCATCGGAAATACTGTGTCATTCTGGATGGGTGCTGTTTCTGTCACAACTCTTAAAGTTTTTGACATCCTAACTGGCAGAGTCTAGTGTAAGTAGATGGCCAACAGCCAAACCTTGGAGCAAAGAGATGAGTTAGTCTTGGTGGCTCTGGAAGCCCCAAGAGAGGATCAATCAACCAGTGATTACACTTGTGATACTGCTTGCAGATTCACAAGTTTTTCCTCTCTGTTCCAATCTAGTTCTTATGAACATACATATTTTTGTTAGTTTTTAACTTTTATTACAAATGAGCACTCTATCACCAAACACTTGGTGGTTGTGCCTGGTTAGGGTATCAAATGGAGACTGCATGTTTATGGAAATGTCTTGTGTGTCTGTCATCCCTGTTTCTGTAGCAGGTATAGAGGTAATTATGCACCACAAGCAGAGCAGTGTCATTAGGCAAATGTGTGCACACACGTGCATACACCTGTTTTCAGACCTAATATTTAGAATGACATTAGGCCTTAAAAATATAAAATCAGAGTCAGATAAGAGCAATGGAGAGCATAAGTTGATAGTAAAAAATGATTTGTTTACTTGCAGTTTAGTATTTTTCCTCAGCTTTTTAGATGTTTTAAGTTAACGCTTTTCCTTCTAGCTTAAATTCATTCTTATTGATACCAGAATTAAGAGAGCTCATTGTTGCATGTTGTGACTTTTGAATTCACAATTTTAAGTTGAATCAGAACTAAGGGAAATTAATATCCTTAATTTGATCATTTGCTCGAGTGCTTACTTTAGATGCTGCTATATATTACTGAGACTTAATAAATAAAAAATCAAAACATGAGTATTTTTCAATAAATTAAATAATTTCCATTATTATGTGTTCCAGAATACTACCTTTGCACCCCTTAAACAGATGAAAAATAAAAGTGTGTTATATTCTTTGTTTTGGAAGTGCATTTGTTTTTCTTCAGAAAGAGAACATAGTCATGTGGTACAAAGTCACGTTTAAAAGATAAAAGAATGCATATTTTTCCAGATGGACCTTGATCTTTCAATAAGTTCTGTGATGAAACAGACATTTTGTTTTGTGAGACCTGTGCTGAGGTAGATCCCAACTGCTATGTAGAATTTTATTGGGTATTGTAGAATGAGTTGTCTCCCAGCTGGTTTTACACTGTAAAACTTGAGTGCCAACAGTATTGTAGCTGTAGCAGCGCTCATCAGTGTGGGCTGTACAGCTCCTGCAAGCCCTGGGGAATATACGCTTCAACTGCACTGGGGGAGATAGTGCTCTTCTATTGCCTATTAATGGACATTTTGTTCAACTTACCTATATATAATTTGTTTTGTAGTGTGTATCAATGCAGGCTTTGTTATAAAAAGATGTTGCCAAAGAGGGATTTATAGCTCTAGAATTTATTTTGCTTGTCTCTACTGAAAAACTTATACACTGATTGTAAAATTGTGTCCTCGCTTTATTCCAAAATTCTTATCTTGATGTTGCAAAAGGTTTTTTTCTACATTTAGAAGATTGCAAGATCAGCATATGTATGTAGAGTGGGTATTTTGTTGATATAACAGTATTTAAGTAATTTTGAAATGAAGACAACAGTATTCATTCAGACATTTAAAATTTATTTTTTTTTTTTTAAGACCAATAAAAGTTTGGACATTGTCTCGTTCTTTATTTGGTTAATAGGTTTTTAACAAAGGAGCTAACAATGACTGCAGTCTAAATAGGGTTGTTGGATTTTGAATGATGAGATTTCAAGGCTGTAAGTATTCACAGATACTGTTTACATTTTGGAGGTTGTGTTACATGTGCTATAGAGAGAAAACCTTCTCCAAGGTGTGACTGAGAGTGATAACCTACTTGCTGGGTTAAGTTGCCAAGTGTCCCTCCATTTCTAATTCAGAATGTGTGCTTATGTGTTAAATAAAAATAGCTATGCTAAGTTAATCTGGAAAAAGATTGAGGACCAATGCTGTTTGTTCTATATGTTCTGAATGGTAACATGCTTCTGAAGTTTAGAAATTTAAAATCTAAAAGAAAATGGGCAGTATATTTAACAACGTGTTTAAAAGGTCAGCTATAATAGTAAGGAAATAAATGTATATTTTGTCAGCTTATTGAGTTTTTCTTACAGAAGCATAATTGCTTTAAATATAACACCAACGTTTTACATAGAAAATCCCTTGACATTTATGAAAAGCCTACTTCCTATCTCCTGTCTTGATGAAGGATATTAAGTGGCTTCTGTCACTGCTTGTCACTGACTGTAAGATTATATTCAGGCCTTCTGGCAAATTTCCTTACTTTTAGTAACTGGTAAGTGTTCTTGTATAAGGCTATGTATGTTTGAGCTCTGAAAAATCCAGTGCAAATCAGCATTCTGGAGGAAGAATCAAAGTACTGCATGTGAGATTGTCTCTGTGACAGTGTCCCTCACTGACATCTGTTCAGAAGTGAGAATTGGAAAAGATAGCTGCTGTGATGATTTTATGTGATGATTTAACAAGTTTTAGCCTATTCACACAAATCTGAATAATCCAAATTTTGAAGGAATGTGGTCCTGTTCAATTGATGGAAACAAAAGAGTTCTCAAATGGTGCAAAGTGAATACATATTATTCATCAAATATCACTAATTTGAATTTCATTAATAAGACCAGCTTAGTAAAATAAAAATCAGTAAGATGGTACTTATTGAAGGAGCTGCCTTGATTTTAAATCACTAGTTGTAATTATGAAAATACTTTCTACTAAATTTTGATAGACATAACACAAATAGATACTTAATGGTTCTTGCAATATTTTTAGAAAGCTTCTTTCTGACTGAAATTCTGAGCAACCTTTTACGAATACCTCTGCTTGACCTTCTTAAGTCTTCCAATTTCTATTCTATTTTTGTTTGTACTTAGGTCCATGTACCAAGTCATCTGTCTTCTGGCAGGTAGGACACTGTGAAGGAGGTTGTGCTGACATAGAAGCTAAATAATCACTTTCTGTGCCTCAGTAACTTCAGAAAATCTTTTCCTATTCTGTTCTTTTAGCTGGATAAGAAAAATTCTTATGTCTTTTCCTGATAAAAATCAAATATATAGTTCTACTTTTATTACCTGTATTGCAATCTACTATATACGTGTGTTAATACTGTTGGTGAAAGACTCGCAAGTTTTATTCATAAAGTAAAATCCACTTTCTAAAGGAAGTTTTCAAAACTGTACATGATTCCCAGTTTTATTCTGAAGTGCTTAGGATAAGTTTAAGTAGCAATTATTGTAATACTGTGGAAACTGAGCAGCTGTGGAAGAGATAAGTTGTCATTAAAGTTATGTTTATTTAATTTAAAGTGTAAGGATATAAGCAGTAAGGTCGCAGGATTTGATTGCAAGAATAATTGCTGGAGACAATCTTGCTAGAACCTTTGGGCCAAAAAGATGGATGCTACATCTTACAGATTCTTTAGCAGTCAAAACGCAATTTGGAGAATTAAAAGGAATATATTTTATTTTAAAAAAGTTAATCATGTGGAAGTCAGTTAAATGGCCTGAGCCACTTGTGAGAGAGATGTTAGTTGATCAGGAAGACTATTGTATAGTTTAAGTGGTGCCAGTGAGAACTTCATATTCTGGCTGATTTTGTGTTTTATTGGCCTTACTACTGAATTGAGTACCTTGCTATGGAATTACGAAATAAATTATTGCTTGCTGAATATTTATTAGAGTATCCATTAAAAGGCTACATTGCAAGTTTACTAAAAACCACCTTGAAGATTACTGAGTTAAGCTGATTAGACAGAAGTGAACATTACGCCTACATACATTAAACGATCATAAACCAGAATGCAGCTAGCTAAAGAAGAATTTGTCATTCTATCACAGCAACATATGTCAGATAAAAGTACTAAATCTACTTCAGGTACTTGATAGGATATAAGTAGATTTAGAACCTTGCTACAAGATCAGTAATTTTGGCTGTTAAGAGCAAATGTTGAGATTTAATAACAGGATGCCATTATCTGAATCGATACTTTATTATAGGTAGCAACCCTTGAATATATTTATGGACATCAGTGTGGTTGTCAAAAATTCTATCTAAAAAGAGAGTTCCTATTAGATAATAGTTTAAGATTAATTGCTATTAATAAGATAATTCCATCACTTCTTATCTGAGATATTGCTCTTATAGTGGCTGAAGAGTACAACTTGGAAAAACTATAAATCACTGTTACTGTGTCTTTTCCTGTCAGGTGTGGGTTTTTTGCTTGTTTGTTTGTTTTCTGCATAGAGTCTTTGCTTTTCATTTAAAATGAAGCATTGAGGGACTTGACAAAAATAATTAAAATCAGATGCACAGTCTGATATTTGGTTGAATTTACTGCTGAGATATGTAGCATAAAATTTCACTGAGCTATATTATAGTGAAATTGGAGGGAAATTATGGCTTTGCCAACCTCAATACTGATTCAATAGCATCAAAATTAAAGCTGTTCTATGCAGGATCTTCTACAGATCTGTACTCCTAACTATTTTGTTTCTTGACCCATCTGTATTTACACTGGAATAACTGCAAGTTATGGTTATATTGCGACTCAGCCAGATTAGGATGTGAACAGTAAAAACAAGTTTCATCCATGTATGTATATGTGCATGTGTGTGTGAATCTTAGGAAAACAAGAAAGGTAGGAGAAAAACTGGTTCTGTTGTGATCTTTAAATTGTAAGATGATCAGAAAAAATGTTAGCAGCTAATTAATACATAAGGAGGACCTATGTTCTGCTGATGGAGGACTGCTAACAGTAATTTTCAATCTCAAACCACAGTTATTAATTTGATTCAGTGATTTTACTTTTAATGATCAGGCATAAAAATCTATTCTAGCAAATGAAATAACTTCTACATTCCTCTATTCAATAGAAAAGGTAACAGCATGGAATAGTTTTCTCTGATGTTTTTTCTGATAGGTTTCTGATGATGGGCAGACATGGTATGTTAGAGATCCTGGGTCTAAGTGGACAGCTGCTTGAAATGTTGCAGAAATTGCAGCCAAGATTTGATTGGCTGGAAAGCTGTCTCTGATCCTGTAACTCTCTGCCTTACAGTGTGATGGCTGACTGCCCTGCGAAGGTCATGTTGAGCAAAAGGAGCTTGAAACCTGCCTTGGTTTAGAAAAATGTCACTTTTACCTTTTGAATTTCGATGCTAGGAACTTTCTTTGCTTTCAGCAGAATCTGGTGATATAAATGCCTGCTGTGATGTATGTACAGAAAAGTAACTATATATTTCCTAAACTTTTTCTTTAACCTTAAGAAAATTTGACAACCCTGATAGGGAAATGTCTGATGCATTTTTTCTTAGTACATTTCCAGATGCTGAGAAATAATTACTGGCTATTTATGACTGGCATTGCTTGTAGGTACCTAGAGGTAGAAAAGATTTTACAAGTCAATGAAATAGTCTACGCAATCTCACTGCTGGAAGTGCTGGGAAATAGGATTGTTTAGCAACTAAGGGGGAATTCCAGTGCTTATTCTCTGTAGAGTATTCTGATTAGACACCTTCTGAAGTAAATTCAGACTGAATGTCTGTGATGCTCTAGGCAAAAAAAAGTCATGAGTTATCCTTGCACAACAACATCCAGTGTATTTTTGATTGTAGTAAGTATAGATGGATTATAATTTTTAAATGTGTACTCAGTTTGTGGAACAGATAACTTGAAGCTTTAGAGGACTGTTAAACTCAAAGTCAACTGATAGTTTGTAGAAAGGAAAGTAGTTTCCTTCCCTTGAAGGTAAAGGACTTGTGGAAGCAAATGCAATGCCCGTGATTCCTAAAGAAGATAATGTATCAAGTACTTAAACTTAGGTTCCACTGAACTGATGAAGTGCTGAGTGCTGAACTGATGAAATACTAGATTTGGTTTAAGATAAACTTATCACTAGATTAAGATCTTCCCTTTCATATTGCTTTGCTTGAATTGTGAATGCTACACAGTTTGGGTCTAAAGATGCTGTATCAACTTCTGTTATAAAGAAGTTGTTCTGTATTTAGAGAGGGAGTAATGAAAAATCTTTTTTGTAGAACAACTCTGGAGATCAGTTTACCCTTTCTTCTCCATATAAAACTAACATCTTTCAAAGATAGACTTTTCTTCAACATCAACACTTGAATATTCCAATACTAAGTTCTATTGCCTCCAATAGTATGAAAGCTTGTTTTGAAAGACATGTCTAGGGTGCTGTAATATGGTTCAGTAATGCCTGAAACATAGAATGCAGTAATTTTTCTTAATGAAGCTCGATAATTTATTTTTTTCTGAAAGTCCTGGGCAAAAGCTATTAAATCAAATTGTTTCTGTAATTTTTGAATACTCAAAGTTAACTAAATAGATTTTAGAGTTTTGTGCAGTTAAGCTGCTTTTATTTTCTGTACAATGTTGGAAATACTGAGATGATACTTTATTACATGGGGTTGTTATACGGTGTGTTCTTCAACAAATTATAAATACTGCCACAGCTGACTTCATATCTTTTAGTAATAGCTTCCCCTAAGCCAATTTATTCAGTTGTATTATGAGCAACCATAAATATTAACTGCAGAACATTACTTCTAGGAATCTTTCAATGAACTATACATATGCTGACAAAGTGAATTCTGCTTACACTTCAAAGATATTTATTTCCAATCTAATTGGTGAAGTTGGAGGAGAAAACCTAGATCCTGACCTGTGCTGAGTATACTGTGGACATGAATATTTTTGCATGTAATAACCAGAGTCGTGGCCTTGTTTTCTGGGTGGGTTATTTTTTTTTTGTTTGGTTGGTTTTGCCTGTTAGCAAAGGCAAAAAGAAGGGAATGACAAATAATGAGGTTTAAAATGATAATTAACCTTATCATAACTGTATTTTCTAGGGAAATTATATTAGGCTATATTCATGAATGTATCATCAGTTTATGTGCATTCAGCTGCTCCTGGAAAGTGTAATTGAATAAAATTTTGCTTTAAATAAATGCATTTATATTTGCTCAGCTGAGAGAAGACCTTAGTGCTGTTGTCAACTGTCTGCATGTTGACTAGTTAGAAATTCTTTTCAGACATACACGGCAAAGGGATGAGACATGGTCGTTCCAAGTGTAAAAAGGGGCACTTTGACCAGATATACGAGGGGGTATACAAATATAGATATACAAAACAAAACAAAAAAAACCCAACCAAAAAAAAACCCACAAAACAAAACAAAAACCCAAAACACGCACACACACAAAACCAAAACAAAACAACAAAAAAACCCCAAAGAAAGCAAGAAAGCAGATTTAGAATGGCTAAGTCATTTACCAGAAAGAGTATGAAACCTGAGTCCTTGGTGGTATTTAAAACTTGACTACTTGAGGCCCTGATCTGCTTTCACAATTGCATCTGTTTTGTCCAGCAGCTGATGTAGATGACTCCCAGAGATCCTTTCCAACCTGAATTACACTGTTTGTCTACAGCAAGTGGGATGTCAATAATGGAACATTTAAAATATGAGCCATAATAACTATAACCTTTAAATGTTAAAAGTCTACATTACCAGTTAGTGTTCACAATATGCATTATGATGTTTTTAATTTGTTTTATATCATGGAAGTGGAGTTTTTAAAAACCTCTTACTTCATAGATGCGATTGTGGTATTTGTTTTATAGCACCTTCTAAAAGATCCAGTCATGTGTTGGAAGTCTGTTGTGTTAATAGCTGAATGTACAGTGAGTGGTAAGATTGCATTTGGGTTTTGTAAGTAGATTTTAAATTCTCTAAAGGAGAAACAATGAATAGAGTCAGGCAGATGTGTATAGTGAAACAGTCAGTGGCGTGGGTGGCAGTCTGCATGCAGAGGGCTGAACACTGGGTCATGTTTAGCATACTATAGTAAAAGGGAACTGCTTTGCAAATGTATGTGGAGAGTACTTCCCAAGTGAGAAGAGGAGCCTAGAGAAGTACACAAGTAATTGTTTGCCTATTGGTTAAATTTTC
The DNA here is from genome assembly GCA_027560015.1 of Chloroceryle amazona. Taxonomy (NCBI): domain Eukaryota; kingdom Metazoa; phylum Chordata; class Aves; order Coraciiformes; family Cerylidae; genus Chloroceryle; species Chloroceryle amazona. Next base: position 94,424 of record JANHFX010021999.1, on the reverse strand, counting down.
AATTAAGTCTGATCAGATTCATTCATAAGGGCAGGATCAACATTTTGACTGTAAATTGGAGAGAAATGTGTCAGGAATAAAGTACAAAAGATGCCTAAAGTAAAGGGGGAAAGAAATTATAGAAAACTCAAAGCAAGGAGAGGCGTTACCAACACATTTTAGTGTCATGGTGATAATTTAATGACTGTATGTAGAAAAAATCTGCGATAATATTATTTATTTCATAAACAGAACTGAAATTGATTTGAACTTGACCTGTGTCCTCTGCCAGTATGGAGCAGAATTATCTATCCTGCTACTCTGTAGCCACTCAGCCCAGATTTTCCCTGGTGGTATAGGTATCTTCTTTTATGGCTGCTTTGTCCAATGTAAATAATTGGTATATAACCAGAAATTTGGAATAGGGAAAAAGGTAGAAGTAAAAATTTAAAATTACAGTTCATTTAAAACAATGATACATAGCATAATGCCATTCAGGATTTCAGTAATTAATAGTATATAACTTAAGGCAAAAAAGAGATGCATAGTGAGCATATTTCTTGTGTTCTGTTGGTTTATATGCTTGCTTTAAGGGACAAATTAGTGGCATTCTCAGAACAATAACTTTGAGGTTTGAAGAACTAGGGCAACTGTAATGAGAGAAGTTTGGTCTTGCCACATAAATGGAAGTATATTGTCAGCAAGCAAAAGATAATAGCATCCTGTACACCCAGAAGGCCTGCTGTGATGTTTGCATCTGCATAAGATCTCCTTTGCCCTCAGAACAGTCTATTTTTAAACTGGTGCTGAGTTTGACCTTAGTGAAGAGATACTGTTGGAAGATTTTCAAATGTGTGATCATGCACAGTGTGTTCCTCGGTCCTATCGGGCACTGACAGCAGTATGTTTTTCTACAGCAAATTTGTATTAGTTTGTACTTCCTTTGAGTTCAAAGACTCATCTGTTTAGCACTAAAGGGGAAAACTTGATTACAAATTATGTTCTGTATCCTTAATTGATAATAGCTTACCTGAACCCATGAAACAGAATTCGATTTAGCTTCATTGTTTCAAACAGCTTGCAAGAAGATGGTTTCAGATTTCTGCTTAAAATAGAAATAGCTTCCTTGTAAAGTAAAATGCTGACTTTGTTGTCAACCACATTTTCCTCTATGTGAGCTGTGATTTCTTTGTAAAACTTGCCAAGAATATAGATTGCTCTAGGTCAGTATAACCACTGCTTCATAGGAACAGTGTGCACACCTTTGAGAATTGAAGGGGGACATTGGTACAGTTGACATATGTTTATTGTAACATATAATAAATACGTTACAATTTCCTGGCTTTGCAAGAGCAATAATCTTCCATGGGCCTCTTGTGACCCTCTAGGATAATGTTTGACCTTTAAGTTATCCCATGATATCTGGACTGTAATATTGAATGTTAGTTAGATTTTTTTAAGTTGTCTTAATACTTGTCACCCTTACAGCATGAAACTGTATGCTTTCCAGTGGCCAGACAGTGCTACCTGTGCTTTAGCAGGACTGCAGTACTACCACTTAATTGAGAGATAACACACCTCATTCCAAATGATTTGACATTGACAGTGAGGGGAAGGTGAGGTGTTGAGATGAGTCTTTACTGGGAGAAATTTATGACGTGAAAGTCTGCTAGCTAACATTAAGTTAAACCAAATTTAGCAAAACAAAGGACCTTAGAATGTCTGAACCAAATTTAGCAGAAGTGCATCTTAATTTCTGAACATTCTGTCTAGATGTTTCTTAGTTTTGATAACTGAAAAGGTTGAGCATGCTTATGTAGAATATTTCCTCATCTTTATTCTCCTTTTTATCTGTCCTTTTTGAGGCATTATCTCAGTATTTATCTTTGAGAGAGTTTTTAGTACCCGACCTTCCAATGTTATTGTTTTGGTCAGTTCTCATTTGTAATCCTGTGGCCATTTCTGATGTTGAAGTGATTATAGAGTTTGTGAATGCATAAAACGGGTTGAGGTTTATGTAAGTATTTACAGAGTGTAATAGTTGATTCTGTGTTGTGTTACCTTAAAACTAGAGGACTGTTGTCCTCCATTTTAGAAGCTGTTGTCTGCCACATCTCTAAGATCTATCACAGCTTTTCCATTTGTCTGATTCTAAATAGTTTCCACTTTTCTCCTTTCTAACACTTGACAGGTCTTTTTATGTGTGTTTTAATCTGCTTTTACCTGTGTTTAATGAACAGATATAACATAATGTATATCTTTAGTGTGAATGAATTCATGCATTTGAAAAATACTCGGAGCTTGCAAAGACACTAACAGTTGTGTTCAGGGTTTCAGTGGTATTAACTATGTGCAAGGCAACTCAGCAAGGTTTGTCAGTTCACAAGATTTGCTAATGCAGCAGCAGTTAACCACCAAGGGAAATTTAAGTTTGAAGGGACTCTTCATGTCCTGATTTGAAAAAGCCCTCCTGGGCTATTCTAGAAATTTCTGCTGGCAACTACGTTTAAGTCTACTGTGTGGCTTAATTCAATTTCTATGTGCAGCTGTATACCGTTTGCTTAAACTCATGAGGTATTACATGGCAGCAATGAGTACATTGTCTAGGTGGTATTCACAGAACATGTACAGAGCTTATGGTCTTACTAGCACAAAGCATTACTTCAGGCTAGAAATAATCCATTTTGATATTACTACCAGTTTAATTCCTGCTTTATAATATGTTAATAGTAATATGACTGATACTGCAATAGGCTCAGGAAAGTATCTACATTTTTCTCTTTGTCTTAATACTTCCAGTTGACAAAGTGAACAAATAAAACATGTCAATATTGCATTTGTCATGAGCTTTATCTGCACAATGATAAAAGCTGTACAATTTTTAATGTTATCTCATGAAGAATGCTTTTTAAAACATGCACTTAGAACACAATAGGTTTATGATTTCTGTATTGATATATTCCTGATATGTTTCCCATGTGTTTTCTAAATATATACTGGTTTGAACAAAAGGTTTGAACAAACTTTTTGTCTAAAAGGTGAACAAATGTAGACCAGTATGAATAGCTGATACTTAAAATTATCTTAAAATTAGGAAGAAAATTAGCTACACTAGGAATTTGGGAAATGTAATAGCAAAATTATTAATGGATGTCAGTTGGTGAGATTATAATTTTTTTTAAAGACATATGATATACATGCTTGCAAATGATAGACTTTCTTAATAATTTAATAATGCTTATGCATTTATAATATTTGTAGACTAATTTCAGATTACATAATCCATTTGGGAAATACTAATTATGGACACGTAGAGGTTGGCATGCAATAGTAGAATGACTGCAGCATATCACTCACAGCCATTGCAAAAGGTCTTAAATATGTATGCTCTTTATGAAAGTCAGTAATTTTTTACTTTCCTTGAGTGACTTGGAACAAAAGCAATGGTTGGTGCTGCTGAGATCCCAGACTGCGAAAGGATTTTGAATTCCTCTTGTCATAATTCCATAGAGAATATGGGGTTTACATTGCCTGTGAGAAAAGAGACTGTAATCCTCTTCCAACCTACAGCCCAGAAAAATACTCTCAACCTTTTCTCCTTAGGTTCCAAATCCAGTATATATTTTAAACCAGCTCATAAAATTAGAAGATTTAAAAAAAAAAAAAAAACAACAAAAATAACAAAAATGTTATCTGTATTTATTTTACATTTTATTAAAAAGTTAAAATGATAAGAAATGGTATTTACGTTATTTTAATGTTTTAATTTAGAGATGTGTTTATAGTCTATATTGTATTTGTAATTTTTAGATCCTAGAATGATAAGTGTTCTATTTGAAAACAAAATCCTTGTTCATCAGATTGCATAGTGTGTGCATGTGGTAGCTGAAGGTCCTCTCCATAGAATGGTAAAGTTCTAGCTGGATATGGGGAATGTTCAGTGTTTTAGTAATCAACAGGAAATATATTTGAGGGGGTTTTCAATTTAAGGCCTGTTTAAAAAAAAAAAAAGTCAACCTGACTTGTGTATTTACAGGAAAATGAGATCTCCTAAAGTTGTATTCTGACTGCCTTTGGATTGTTATATTCAGGAGGATACTAATAAGCTGTAGGGAATTTGTAGCACTGCAACCAGTACAATTAGGAGTTTCATATAGAGGGATCCTAAAGATGCACACATTTAGTTTTTTTCCAGGTTGTTTTTGTTGTGGCTTTTTTTTTTTTTGTGCTTAAATTGTATCTGTATCCAAGGTCCTATGCAGTTACAGATAGTGTGCCACTGGACAATGAACAGCTTTTCAGCCCCTGCTCCATCTGAGTGTGTAAATCTTGGGATGTCAGTCATGCCACTTCTTAAATCAGTCCTAATAAACACAAACAAAAACATCAGAGAGAAAACAAGGAAGCTGAGAACAGCCCTGTGGTGAGAAAAAAGTTATATGGTTGACACATTGTGAGATTATTTTTGTTGTTAATTCTAGCTGCATTTTGATGGAGTCTTTATTCTGTAGAGAAGGAGTTGTGACATCTTCATTTTACTTCTGACTTGGTTTTGTTTTGTTTCATTTTATCATTGCAGACTTCCTTAAACAGGTTACATTAATACTTAACCTTTTTCAGTGCTTGCAACAGCCTAGTTCATCTGTTAAGGTCTGGACAGCAAGCAAAACTATTCCCTCTCTTCACAGCATCTTTTGACTTTGTTTTTATCATTTCAAGAGTCTCTAGTGAGACCTTAAGCATGAAGCCTCTAGGTTGTTATTTATTCTTACTTTTATTCTGTCATGCCTAAGGATGCCGATTTTGGACAAGAGCATAATTGTTCAAGAAACTCCACATAAATATATTTGTTGCTTCAAGGGGGCTTTCAGAATTAAACTAGTCCAGGTATCTCTGTTGTTTTAATAATTAGGTATGTGGCAGGACCAGAGGGAATAGATGTAAGCTGCACCCGGGGAGGTTTAGGCTGGATATTAGGAAACATTTCTTCACTTGAAAGGCTTACCAAACATTGCAATGGTCTGTGCAGGGAAGTGGTGGAGTTACCATCCCTGGAGGCATTTAAATGGCGTATGGACTTGGTACTTAGGGACATGGTTTAGTGGTGAGCTTGCAGCGTTGGGTCAGAGGTTGGACTAGATGATATTGAAGGTCTCTTCCAGCCTAAGTGTGATTCTGTGATTCTGTATCATAAATCAAGCCTACTGACCAGAACTTCTCTCTAGTCAAGGGAGAAAAATGAGCACTTCCAGAAATTAGTTTTTATCAATTAACCTTATACATTTTGTTTTAAACCACGGGTCAAATAAATGCCATGGATTTTAATTTGCATTCAAAATGTATTCCTATATGAAACTTCCACGGCTGTCCCTAAGCTAGATAATGAAATAGTAATGAAATTACTTGAATTTGTTTCATCATACAATTGTAAGGATTATTTACATGCAGCTTACTAAAGCTCAGAAAATATATTTTCCATGTTATATCTTAAACTCCAGGATGACGTCTCTTACTCTTCGCTGTATGTATCTTGAAGCGTCCTTGTATGACATTGTAATAGCGACCAACAAAGGGTCTTCATTATTACTGTCAAATTTTCATCCTGTTGTGATAAAGCATCTATTAATGAGTTACACTTGCAGGTAATTAAACAATATTTTGGATCTTCCTTACTACTCCTGTATTTACATAAATATTTTCTTTCCCCGCCACCCCCCCACCCTCCTTCCTTCTCTCTGTCTGTTAAACCACACAGGAGAAAAAAAAGGTCATGATTTAATGAATGACCCCTTGGATCACAGATGCTGACAAAATGAAGCCTGAAAAATTTTAAATTGGCTGGCTGCTGTTATCCTAACAGAGCCCATTAGAGTTGCACAAAAGAGCATAACTTATTATGTAGCGAAACTGTGACTTTTTCATGGTTTCTTTGTAAACATGACAAAATTTATGGATGGCGTTAGTGATACTAAGTTGACAGAATTAAAACCACTGTTTATGGATACAGTTCAGTAACTTGATTTAATTAGATTCTCACCACATTGATCTAAGAGGATATTCAAGCAGTATTTCATGACAAGGGTTTAAAAGAGAATGCTGAAGTTCTCACACAGGTTATTTATTGAAAGAAATCTTTTAATTTAAATACATAATATCTGACTAAATACTTACTGTTGAGGCTCTTGCACTTTGAAACAGTATGCAGTGTTTTGTACAGGGGCTTAGGCCACTGAAAATCCCAAGCTCCATCTTTGACTAGTAATATACTGCATTAACACTGGTTGTGTTAGTATAACAGTGAGAGATTCAGCTCTACTTAAACAGATGCATTAGAAGTTGGACATCAAAATCCAGGCTCCACTGATAGTACTGACTATAATGGGAACTTCATATCTTTAGGTCTTTTACTGTTGCTTACATTTAGTATGGTGCATGGCACTGTTTCCAAAGCGAGTAATGTTGTTAGGGTAATCAGTTATCTCTGATTCTGTCAGAGCATATAATGCCTTTAATTCCTTCTTCTTTCCAGTTTTGTTTGTTTTGTTTTGTTTTTTCTGTTCTCAGGCTACCTGTTCTCATTAATAACCAACCTGGTTGTTAATCTGCTAAGCACTGTATTGTAACTCTTTCCTATTTGATAAGCTTTACTGAAAATAACAGCCCATGGTAATCTGAGATTTCTGAGTTAAAGCTTTTGGACACTTACATAGGGTAGGCTATTGGAAAGTGCAGTATAGACCCGTGAAGTGAACATAAGGAGTGATAAAGTGATGCAAGAATGCTGAAAAAAGTGTTTGTGCAATTACTGATGTGAATGTCTGAAGATGTCAGTGTTACATAAGAACTTGTGTTTCATTAAGTATGGTAAATGATTGTAAGAACATTGTGTTGTGTGGCTCTTAAAAGTACCTGACAGAGATTTTACTTGAAAATACCCCCAAAATTCCTCAGAAATAGCTTTCATCACATATAAAAAAGTTTGTTTCATTTTATTCTTCACTAGAATGAGATTATAAAATTAAAGTAAAAATTCATAAAACTTTTAAAGCACAGAATAGCTTTGATTCTTATCAAGTATGAAAGGTTTAAAAGGAGCAGTACTTCAGTTAGGAACAAATACATAAAAGCTGACCTACCCCAACATATTGCAAGCCAAAGTAAATCTTGAAGTACTGTCCATTGGTGAGGGCTCAAGTAGAAGGGTAGCTGAGAGGTCTTTTAAACCACAGATATATAAATTATATTTCTGGTAGAGCAATTGCCAAAATAAGGTGGACAGTCAGAAATTGAGGTGTGGAGTTTAAGTCCAATGAAATCTATGGCTACTTACTGGAAATCTCCAACAAAGGAAACGTCTGTTTCGAAAACTAACAGAAGAAGGTGGAAAGCGTCATGTGCTTTCCCTACCTGTGGTCAATTCACGATGTAGTTCCTCAGCATTGACAGTGGTTGGTATGCTTCCTTCTATTCATATAGTCCCTGAATCTATCCAGCATATTTTTAAAAATAAACAAATTCAGGGACAGCTGATCTGTAAACTGCTAAATGTTACCTCTTTATACAAATTTCTGTGGCAACAAACTGCAAAAATTATCAGGTAATTTTTGTTCATCCAGAGAATATCACAAATTGATGCATCTGAATATTAGGTTTGAAATTTGGATTTCAGATTTAGTTGAAAATTGTGCCAGTGTTGCATATCACAGTAGGTCTTTATATGAAATCCATCTTGGGAGGTATGAGAATCTGAGCACAGTATCATTTTAGTGATGTTAAGATGTAGTTGTAGTAGTAGCTCTGGAAGAGGAAAATGAATGCCGTGATATTTTTTCTTCATATCCATGATTATTTAGTGATGGTGCTCATAGATCGAGGTATATTTATTTAATTTTTATTTACTTTCGCAATTTTTTTTATACTCCAAACTTGCATCTGTCAAGACCATCATTGTGACATCTATGCAAAATAAGAAAGAAGAAAGGATGGTTCTTGTACTTTCAAAATTAAACTTCACTGCTGTATTATAGTGATAAATGTGCCTGTAGTGAGATGTAATGATTCTACTTAGGGCTTTTCTTTATGATGGTTTTCAAATCTCAAAGTTTATTATGAATCCTAGAAAAGGTACTTTTTCCCAAATGACAAATCAAAAAACTCTAAGAACTTCACACCCGTGCTGCTCTTTTTTTTTTATATTTCTCATACTAGTGATTCATAATGTATTCAATATTCTATTTGTTGTATATTGAATACTGTTGTGATACCTTTGCCATGTTTTAAAATTAGTGGAAGCATAAATGGTACAAGGTAAGGAGCAAGATATATTGAAGAAAATGGTAATCCTTAAACTTAAGTAAATCTGTTTTTGTGCTTTTTCATAGCATTAGAAATTCTCAGCCTCTCAAGTATTTTCCTTTTACTCATGAAAGAATATCAGGACAACATTGAAGGCTGTGGTGCACAATGGGAACAAAGATTTTTGTTCTACTAAGTATACCAAACTCTGACCAATGCTGATGTAATCTCATGGTTGCTTTCTAGCTCAGTCGTAAAAATAACCCAGCGAAGCTTCCTTTTATAAAAGGATTATTCTAGGGAACATGCTTTACAAACAATAAAACATATTCTGTGTTACTACATTTGACAGAAGAGAAGACATTCAGTATTCTTATCCTGTATTTACAATGAAGTGATGCTCTCTATTACTAGAATTCAGAGATTATTTTCTCTGAATGACATAAACCCTCATTCCTTAAGGAATTTCATGGTACATTTCAAAAAATACTTTCTTTTTATAGTGTTCTTCATACTAAAATAAATAATAGTGTCTCTAAGGCATGATGGAAGATATATGGCAAGAGCTTCTACTATAACGAAAACCAGAGCAGTTTGAAGGCATTATACAGTAAAACAGAACAAATCTAAGAAAACACAGCTATCGTGTTGCTGAATGTTTTCATTTTCAGGCATTTTACAGAATGCTGATGTAGCCAATAAAAGGGCACATTCATCAAAATGCGTAATTTAATTTTTAGAAAAAAACACAGCAGTTTAAGCATACAGTACTTGGATTTCACATGAAGGTGAAGAAACCCCTTAGGACATTTAAAATTTATGAGGAGTCTTGTGATTTCATTCATTATGTTGACAATATGCACAGCTTCTTTTGAAAAGGGATTGGACCAAAAAAGGTGAACAGACGTGGGTCGTAATAGCTCTTCCCATAGCGTGTGCTGAATTATGAGAGTTACTCTGGTTATACGTTACCCAGGAGGACTGTTTAATGTTCTTGGTTATATAGATCTGCAAATTTTTACCTGTGGGCTGGTATCCATATTGAGCCATAAATTTGTAGTTGATATATTGCTTTCTAGGTAGACAACTCATACTCTGATAGAATTAAGGGTGAAAATTGATTTCCTGCTACTTAAGATATGTTTTGGTTTAAAGTATAATAAATGGAAATTGGAGTCTCTATACAAAACAGATATGTGTTGTAAATATTGCATATAGCAAAAAAGACTTTTTATAATTGTAGATTTGCATATAGATATTGAAAGATACCTTCTGAATGAAAACAGTATCTATAATCTTTTTACCTTTTGAATTTTGATAGACAGAAATATTTCTCCTAACATCTTTGCAGTGGTTGCATCTCTATTCTGACAATATACCATACTATCACAATATACTTTTAGCTTACCTTTACCTTCCATTAAATACTGAAGTGACTATTGCATGAGTTAGCAGTCTTGTATGCTCATAAGCACCATAACCAAAAAACTCATTATAGAGAAAAAAAGGAGAAACTAAGGATTCACTAAGATGCAGAGCAAAAACTTTTACTAACTGAAGTTTTACTAACTGATGTTTTACTAACTTTTACTAACTGAAGTTTTTTTCTAATCAGCAGTTAAGCTGCTAAGGATGTCTGCTTAATTTCACTTCCACCCTTTGGAAAGCACTGCTGGTTTTGCATTTTCATGATACTGGTATAACAAGTAAAGCAGGTAAGAAACTAGCTCTGCTGGCAGAATAAGGAAAACTTTGCTGTGTTATTTCTACTTAATTTTTCAGTCGACATGAAATAATGTCAATCCTTCTTGAGGATAAAGGAAACAATTTCCTGTAAATATTGTTTCCTAATTGTAACCTGATTTTGTGTCAAAGCTTGTTCCTGGCTAGAAGAAACACCCCATCCATCTAGTTTTTAATTTCCATGTTAGTTTTTAATTTAATTAGTTTGTTACTGTATACATGTATAGCTGAACCTTTATATTTATTCTGAAGTAAAGGAAGCATTTGCCATCTTACAGTGTTATATCTACTTGGTTAAAGCTACAGTTCCCATTGGTTTTCTGGCAAGTGCTAGAAATATGTGCCATAATTTGGATTTTCTTTTTTGGGGAAGAATCTCTTTCACGGTAGCTTTTAAAATTGAGATACCTGTTGCTTCAGAACTCTACTAAATTTTTTTAGGATAGTATCAGAAACACGTATTTGCACATCTAATGCATTTTCTGAAGTAATTATTAACTGCTGAAAAAAAAAAAATCTTTGTTTTGAAGAATGACATAATATTTTACAGTTTGCTGTAGGGAATGTAGTGTTTGACAGAAATTTAGAAGGTGAGGCTTGTGTCCCAGAAAAGTCACCAAATTCACAGAAGAAATATGTATAGGAGATAGCCAGGCTAAAACTCTGCATATATTTGGGAGTGTGTGCTTAGTACTTTAGAAATTCAAGTAACACAAAGCTGGCCAGTCTAACTGTGCACTGTGCATGTACTCATCTGGTCCTCTCCATACTCTCCTATTGCTGCACTAGTATTTTAAGCTTTTCTAGTGTATTTTTCTTTCCTTGCCACCTAATTTAATATGTATGGTGGATGAATTTACCGTGATCCATCTACCAGTGGTTGATAGGAGGATTTAAAAAGAAACACATTATGCAGTAGCTGAAATATGCTTCTAAACACAACATTCAAAGGAACCTCACCTGTATATGTAGCCCCATTATTTCTTTCATCATATGACACCTTTATATGTTGGCACTGAAGTGTAATTGTTTGATTTAAATGTCTGCTGCCATTATGTGAACCAGGTTTTAGAGTGTCTCCAAGAATTTGAGCTTTAAGAAGGATGGAAGGTTCAACATCTATAATTCTGCATTGGAAGGTTTGATAAACCTGGAAGAAATGCATTTTGCTTGGGAAATAATTGCAAATGTAGAAGTTCATAGTATAAAACATATGCAGTAACTTTACTTATCCAGAGTGTTTTATTTCTATAGGAAAAAAACCCACAATTACGAGAATCACCAAATCAAATAAAAACTTATTTGTTGGAAGAGAATATCCAAGTTGGTGAGATGCGAGGTGATGCTACTCTTTTTCTACCTTTATGCAAATTAGTCTTCAAAACTATAAAGGCATTCTTAAATTATGCATATTACCTTCTATTTTATCAGTAAAGCTTCTGAGGGGAATGTCCACATTTGGTAGCATGTTCAAAGCTCCCTATCATCTGAAGCTTGTGTGCTGAAAGGCTCATTGCACATCATTAAACTTACTAAGATCAATGAATTAGATGCTCTCCCACTTTTCTGTGAGGTCCATTTATTAGGCTTTCTTGAAACATCTGTCTAAAGTTCAGAGAATTTGAAATAGGTTTTCTGCCTTGTTTGTGGATGTTTTACTGTGAAACCAGTCTACTGTTTTTCCTTTTTCTCACAATAGCCTTTTTATCTCATACTCCAGGAAATCTACCTCCCTGTGTACCTGTCCAGCCAATTTTTCCTTCTCTTATTCATGTATCTCTGTTTTCAGCGGGGATTTCCAGTTCTTGCTTTTCCTTTTTTTCTTCTCTAACCGCCCTCCCCCCTCCCCCCCCGCCAGTGCTCTATTACTGTGGACGGATAAATAGTTTTGTCTCTGACACTTGAAGTATAGGAGGAAGAACCTTGCTCTTGTTTCCACTGGTTCCTTTTCTAAAATGTTTTCTTCCTTTCCTGACCACCTTATTCCTTGTATCCTGACTTCTCTGTGTGCCAGCCTGTGAGCGTGATCTCCAGGGAGAAGGAAGGACTGTGTCTGGTGTACCTGTTATGATGCTCAGGCCTTTCTCAGCTCTCCATTTCTCAGAACAAGGGCATGCATCAGGATAAGACTGCCTAGGTTTAATAATAAATAAGACGGACAAATAAGAGGTTGCAGTCTCTAGTCATAGTTGCATTTTATATGTTGGTTGAAATACTACACTTTTCTTCTGGAAAGAAGAGACAGAAATTTTCTTGGACCTTCTGATACCCTTTAATTCATCTTGATACATCTCAATTTAGCCATCTTTTCCAGAGGTGGAAATAGTAGTGGGTATAATGCTAGTTTTGATAATTTATTTTAAAAAGTCACTAGAATCTTGATATATCATCACAGTTTTTTACTTTTATACTTTTCTGTACTAGTATTTACTGAACAAGATTTAAAGCTTTATAATTTCTAAAAGGTTGTAGTAGCTCTGTTCATCATGACAGTAAAAAATAAAGTTTACCTACCTTACCTACGTACCTAAAGTTTTATCCACCTTAGTTCAGAGTCATCATTAACAATAATTCTTTATCTAAGCTCTCAATGTTACTTGTCTTCTATATCGGTGCTTTGATTCTAGTTACGTTTTTAAAGCTTTTTACAGAAATCATATTTACATGAGATTGTCTAAATTCATCTGTAAAGTGGGAACAGCTTTCTTTTATTTCTAAGAATTATCTGTTTCTGAGTTGAATCTTGCAGGCATCACCTCACAGCTTTGCAGTGCTGTGTCTGCTGGTTTTTATTTTTTGTTTGGTTGTGGGTGTTTTGTTTTGGTTTTTTTGAGTAACTGCATATGTATGCTTCCTACTTTCTCTTTACTTACTTACTGTAAGCAAGTACAGTGCAGGAATAATAATAAACCCCCCCCCCAAACAGTAGAACTGCTTACTGCTTACTCTGAGATGGCATCTCTTGGCTGCATCATGTGCAGTTGAACATTGGTTTGAAAATACTATATATGGTCCTATATACCGTATGCCTCTTGTCTTACTCCAATTTCTAGCAGTATTTTCTTTGTGAGGGTTCTCCTAAGTTTTTTACATTGTGTTCTTCCATTTTTTTGTTGTTATTGGTTTGCTTTTTTGTTTGTTTTGTTTTTTCCTGTAGCCAAAGTAAGTATATTTGTGGTTTGGGTTTGGGTTGGTTTGTGTGGGTGTGGTGGTGGGGTTTTTTATGGGGGGTTGTTTTTTTTGGTTGGTTTGCGATTTTTGTCTTTTGGGAATTTTCTTTTTGTCCTGAGTGATTTCTGTAACATGCCATATCACATACCACTTTTTTCAATTGTGAAGTCATGTCTTTTGTTAGCTCCTTGCCCCTCGCCCTCCACCCCACAGCTTTGGATTTCTGAACTGAATTACTATCTGATCTGTTATAATGAAATGTGCCAAGTGCCTTAATTATGAGTCTGACTTATTAGTTTCAAATGAATAAAAGATTCTTCAAGGAATTCTTTTACTTTTTGCAGTTTCATTTGCAATCTTTCAAGGTGTCTCTTTTGGGGGTTTCAATATGATTGCAGCTTCAGTTCAGAGTTTGTTCTTTCAGTCTCTCTCTGGAAACTGGTTAATTCATCAGTAGGTACATGTTCAGCAAAAAAAAATCATAAATACTTATTGGTGAAATATATATATATTTTTTTACTTAAGGTGGATTCCAGCTTTTCTGGTACAGATGTCAAATACTTGATGCCCTTCCTGCGATTCATCAACGTAACACTAGTTTTGGCTTGTTAGTGGCCTTTAGCTCCTGCAGTACTATTTTTCTCTCTCTCATTCTTAGGGGTCCAGCTTCCTTACTCCTCTGATGATCGGAAAGTAGTTTAGTTACTAACTATAGAGTTATGGACTTAGAACTCCAGAGTTTTGTGGTCCAAATTGCTGCTTAAGGCAGAGTTAATGTTACATAAAGGTTGTGCAGGCACTTAACTAGGGATTTTGAGTATCTCCAGTAATGAAGATCATGTAGTCTTCTGTGAGTTCCAGTTTGGTATTATGTAGCACCTTGATGTATGTATGTTTGTTTGCTTGTTTTAAGAGGAGAACAGAAGTATTGAAAAGAGCAAGTGTTACTGAAGTTCAGGCCCCCTGTTTGAGAGTCTGTGATGTAGGGAGATACTAATTTTCCCAGCTAGTTGCTCAGGAAGGACTAGTACTTATTTCTGAGGATGCTTACATTGATGTGACTCTAGAGAAAGTAACAGTAGTTCTTAATTCCACTGTTAGGTATGGCTGATAGGATATATTTCTCCATGAGCGAAACACCCTGTACTGCCAGAACCTGACCATTATGTAAAGAACATACTAGAAAAGAAAAAAAAAGCTAGTCTTTAATAGGAAATAAATTCCTTTGTATTAATTTTGTCTTAGTTTAATATTAGATTTTTAAGTTCTTTGACTGTGATAGTAGCTATTTTTTTTTGCATTTGAACTAATGTATTCAATTCAAATATTTTACTGTAACTGGGAAATTCAGTTTTCAGTATATCAGTCAGATGTTACATATTTGACCAAATGTGTTATGCAGAGATACGGTGTGGGATGGCAAATGCTCCTTGATTTAAAAATATATGTATAGTCCAGAAAAAAGTAGAGGAAAGTATTTGAGTGGGGAAGTTTTCTACTTATCTTCTTGAGGAAGAAAGTGTTATGTTTGCCCAGTGTTAAGTATGGAGAGTTAATAAATGCTGTGTGGGAATTGAAATGCTGGATAGGAACTATTTTCAAATATTTTTAGTACTGTTTGGAAATGAAGACTATCCTTGAAGGACAGATGTCAATTACATACAAAGCACTTTGTGAACTGTTTGCTGCCTCAAGCTCTATCATAAAATAGGAAAGTTGACAATATATATATATATTATCCTTTCATGGAATACTAATCACTTCTTGTAGGTTGCTTCTATAGGTATTTTACATATAGTTTAGATGTAAGCTATTATGTTTTCATAACAAAATTAGTACTTCCCTGTGTCATTCGAATGTTTGAGAATAGCTGTATAAGCAGGAATTTGAAGTTAAAAGCTGAAACTTTTTTCCTTAAGATGTTAGTAGTGACTAGTCTGCTTCTGTCTTCATGTGACAATGTTTGTCATTATAAATGTTGAGTATATTGAATAGTCCAATATTTGAATGTTATAATTGTATGAGTATCTCATCCTTGCTTAGAACAATGTTCAGTTTTCATATACATTTATACATAACCCTAATTTTGATAACTCCATTCTATTTTGACTCTATTATTGATAAACCAAACTCATGTGCACAATGCAAGATGATGCATGAAACACTGAGAATCACTTTTAAAAAGGAGTTTCTAAAGATAACTTGTACTTACTACACCAAACCTAGGAAAACAATAGGCAAATCTTTATGCTTGGTTCGTTTATACAAGTTATTCAGTCAAGTGCTGCTCTGACATTTCAGAAAAATGTGAAGGAGGAAGTGCTGATATAATTAGCTATTAAGCCTTTTTAGATGTGGACTTCTGCTCCCAAAGACCTGCTTAACAGTACTTATAGGGACTAAAAACAAGGTGTGCAAGCATGTATGAGACCTACTATGCTGTAGTTTCCAGAAGATTTGCAGAATTTCCATGAGCTCTGAACATCTCACCAGGTCAATATGTGGCTGGATGAGCATGTACTGCCAGGAATTTTTATTCCTTTTTTTTTCCTGTTTTAAATATCCATAGCGCACGCAGATCCCTTTCATATATTTAGTTTTCCCTTGTGCTTATATTACAGACATTCACCATAAGACACTTAGAAAGTTAGAAAGCAGTTCAAGAATATTTTTATTTGCCTTTATAAAGCTCGGGCTCTCTAAATGAATTCTGAACTTCCCATGTTGCCTGCTGACAGATACTGTGCATAAGAAACTCGTATTATTGTAGGTCACTGAATTAATTTTTAAAATGCCAATTGACATGATTCCCTTAGGGAGCTGTAAGTTGCAGCCTCATATTATGTTCCAGCACAAATGTGGAAATTCAGTGTAGAAGAGAAAGGATTTGTAGTACAGAAACACCTTAACATGAATCAGGTGATGCTTTTCTAGTGGATAGAATTGGCAGGCTTTCTAGTTATTTCACTCTTATTGCATGCTTAACTCTCAGGAGAAAACTGGGATTGGTGTTCTTAGTTCTGGCACCAAACTTCCTAACTGTGGAACTGTGGTTGATTGTTGTAATTTTGCATAACCAAAAATAGGAAACAGATTACAAGTAATGCAAGCAGCTTAGTTCAGTCCAGATGCAGGGACACTAAATGCAGGAAGAGAAATAGCTAGAGATAAGCTATCCAGAGCTATTTGTGTGTGATTTCTTTTTTTTTTTTTTTTAATTGAAAAGAACTATGGAATAGTACTGGTATTTGTTCTGACATATGGCATGCGTTCTGTTTCCATTAAATAGGGTTAATATTAAAACTGCCCAGTAGAAGTGCTGCACTTAAGGACTTTTCAGCAAGTGCTTTGTATTCCTCATGCACTGCAGTTTATGAAAAATGCTAACTTTTGTTTCAGAGAATGTGTCGTGTGATACTTGGCTTGAGTCTGAAAGCAGGGTTGCTGTGTTTGGCCTGTCCTGCATTATAGAAACCCTCTGCCGTCATCTTGTCTACTTGAAAATTAAAATTTCTTTGAGACTAATACAAAAGTTACCAGAATTAACAAATCACTTATTTTAAAATTGCTATGAGTTTCTGCAAGCACTACTGTATGCTAGCATATCATTCTCATCTTTTGGTTGGTTGGTTGGTTGCTTGGTTGTTGTTTTTGTATGGTTTTTTTTTTTTGTTACTTTTATCTGCTTGTGAAGATATCATAAACTACTTTATGCTGAACTTTAAAAGCTGTGTTATGTCTTTCTGGATTACATGGGTAATGATGGGTTAAAAGCTAGTGCCAGTTGAGGGAAGAAGAAGGGAGGAGGGAGATGCTTTCTTTGTATTGTTCAGACTGCATAGTGAATTTACATGAGAACTTTATCAGCATTCTTGGTGATATGCCTACTGAATGAATTCCCTACGGATGCAAATTTTTTAGTCTGGCTTCTTTATCTTTCTTCTTTTGAGATACTGGCTTAAAAGGATGGATCTGCCTTTTATGTCTAGGGAATGAAGCCTTGAGACTTACTTGCCATATATTTCAGACAGCCTGACCAGCTGTTGAAAGTAAAGAGCAATTCTGCAGACAGCTTTGGGTTGTATTAGGGGTGAGGTTAAGGCAAAAAACTGGGGAGAGTGGCCAGTTCTTTGACCGTCCTTTTTACTGTAGTTAGTGGAATTATTCTAAGCAGAAGCCTCCTTATATCTAAGAAACCTAAAAAAGTTGGACATTTTAAGGCAAGTATCCATGTCTTTATAACTTCACTAAACTGCAAGATAAAGATCATAGGATCACATCGTTGATCATAGGGCAATTCAGATTGGAAAGGACCTCAGGAGGTCCAGCCTCTTACTCAAAGCGGGCCCAACTATCATGTTAGACCAGTTTCTGCTGGACTTTATCCAGTTAGGTCTTGGAGACTTGCAACAATATAAACTGTATAATCTCTCTGGGCAGCCTCTTCCACTGCCTGCCTGTCCTCCCTGGGAAAAGTTTCTCCTTATATCCAGTCTGAACCTGTCTTGTTGCAACTTATGCCCATCACCTCTTGTCCACTCACCATGTAATAGTGTGTTTTCTTGATAAGCTTGTAGGTATTGGGGTGCTGTGAAATCCTCTTAGAGCAGTCCCTTCTCCAGGCTGATCAGGCACATTCCCTTAGCTTCCTCTTGCAGGTCTAGTGCAGTACTAGAGCCCCGCATCACCTTGGTGAACATGCTATGCTAAATATGTTCCACTTTTTTAGTGTCTTTCCTTTTCTTGGGGGCTCAAAACTGGAGACAGTATTTTTAGATTTACTGTCTGTGAGTATCAACAGATCCTCACAGTTTGGTGTCATCTGCAAAGTTGATGAGAATGCACTGTTGCCTCCAAGTCACTGATAAAGAAGTTGAATAGGATGGGATAGATACCTGCAGTACTTAATTTGTTACTGGCCACCAGGCAGAG
Source organism: Chloroceryle amazona (assembly GCA_027560015.1). Classification (NCBI taxonomy): domain Eukaryota; kingdom Metazoa; phylum Chordata; class Aves; order Coraciiformes; family Cerylidae; genus Chloroceryle; species Chloroceryle amazona. The sequence continues at coordinate 76,304 of JANHFX010021999.1, read as the reverse complement.
TACCACCTATGAGCCTCTACCCTTTGAGACTGATCATCCAACCATTGTTTGATTTTTCCACCCATCCAAACTGCAATATCCTGATATGGATACAAGAGTACTGGGAGACACAGCGCTCCTTCTGCAAGTCAAGAAAAATTGCGTGGTCGTTATTGACTTTCATCTAATTTTTCAGAGTTAGAAAAAATTCAGTTAGTATTATTGGAGTAAGACTTACAGGTATAATACAGGACCATAATATATTTGTAGTGCAATTAAAATAGCTCTCCTGTGTAGGTAACTGTTTGTTTCTTTGTGTGTTGTGGGTTTTTGGTGGTTTTTTTTTGTTTGTTTGTTTGTTGTTGTAGTTTTTTTTTTTCTTTTTGTTTGTTTGTTTGTTTTGTTTGTTTTGTTTTGTTTTGTTTGTTTGTTGGTGGTTTTTTTCCTTCCTTCATAGATCTCTACTTAAGTTTCCAAGTCCTAGCAGAAGATTTTTAAAATCAGTGTTTATCAAATTGGATGCCTACAGATGACCTGGAAAAAGGCCAAACTGAAAAATATGTTTAATTAAAATGAAGTTTTGATCTCAAAAGAAGACTTGAAAGACTGGTAACCAGTATGTAGTGTAATAGTGTGGTTAGTGTAATATGTTTTTCTAAATTGAGAACAGTGGGGTATTTTACTTAAAGGCCAGTAATCCGTATCTGTAAGGATCATTGCTGGTTTTAATGTGAGTAGAACACTGGACTCTTTATATACCTTCAAGTAAATTATTTGTGTAGGTGTTTTTTGGCACATGAAGACAGAATCAAATGATAGCAGTGGGATGTATGCTTCCATGATTGTTAGAAGGTTTTTTTGGTTGTATTTTTGGTTTGTGATCTTTCCTTTTTTTTTTCCCCACTTTTCTTTTTCCTTTCTTTTTGCCCTCCAGATGAAACTAGTGTAGGAGGTAGCACAATTTCATGGCTTGATTGGTTTTGTTCTCAGTTCACAGGAGAAAATGCTGAGGACTACATTAGAAGAAGGTGCAGAATTCATTTTGTATAATGTGAAATCTGAAAGCTGACTTTTTAAGCTGTAAGCATGATCAGCTAGGAAAAAATAATTCTACTTGGTGGAATCTGGGATTTTACACATTTACTATTGCATCACAGAAAAAGATCATTTGCCAATGTAACTGAAGGAGGGCTGTCACTTCAAGTAGTGAAATGTCAGATAGCTCTTGTGCTGTTGTGTTGCACCTGGAGTTCTCAGTACAAGGAGAGGTAGTGACAAGGATTGGAAAACTACATTTGTATTATGGAAAAGCTTTAGGTCCCCGCATCATGACGATGACATAGGGCTCCTCCCTTATTTAGTAAATTACAGAAGTTGCAACTTGGTACATTTTGCCTCTTGTTTTTTACAAGAGTGACACCAGAGGGGGAAAACGACATCTGCTCTGGGCAAGAAAATCTAAATGGAAATACAAAATTGTATCAGAGTATATAGTTAGCATACATTAGTGCAGTAAGCCTGGGTTTTGTGCCTAGAATAAAACTTGAAGATTTGGGTCTTGATGTAGCTTTTGATCGTATATATTGTATAGCTTTGAGAAGTGTTGTGCAGCTTCCTAATATACTTTGTAAGTGATAGTGTAACCTGTTCCAGTGCCTTACCACCCTCACAGTAAAAATATCTTCCTGATATCTTTTCTAAATATAACCTCTTTTAGTTTAAAGCCATTACCCCTTCCTTGTCCTATCACTACAAACCCTTGTAAAAAAATCTCTCTTCAGCTTTCCCTGAAAAGGACATTAAAAAAAAGGTCTCTTTCAGCTACTGGAGACCTACTATAAGATCTCCCTGGAGCCCTCTCTTCTCCAGACTTGGCAGCTCCAACTATCTCTCAGCCCATCTCTTCATAGGAGAGGTGTTTCAGGCCCCTAATCATCTTTGTGACCCTCCTCTGGACTCACTCCAGCAGGTTCGTGTCCTTCTTGTGCTGGGGTCTCAGAGATGACCACAGTACTCCAGATGGGGTCTCATGAGAGTGAAGGGGCAGAATCACAGAATTGTCATGGTTGGAAAAGACCTCTAAGATCACTGTGTCCAACTGTCAACATCTCACCATCCCACTAGAGCATGTCTTGAACTGCCTCATCTACAAGTTTTTTGAATACCTTCTGGAAAGGTGACTTTCTGACCTCCCTAGACAGCCCATTCCAGCACCTGACTACTCTTTCTGGCGCTGGAATCACATCCCGCAACCTGTTGGCTACAATTCTTTTGATTTAGCCTGGGGTATGGTTGCCTTTCTGGGCTGTGAGTGCACTTTCCTTGCTCTTGTTCAGGTTTTCATCCACCGGTATCCCTAAGTCCTCCTCAGGGTTGCTGTCAGTTCACTCACCACCCATTCTGCATCCATGTTTGGGAATGCCCCAGCCTGTGTGCAGAGCCTTGCACTTGGCCATGTTGAGCTTCATGAGGTTCATATGCCATTTAGTAGGGGTTAACAAAAATACAGAGGTTGTAACATGACACATAGTCATTCCTTAGCTGTAAACATACATTTTGATGAAATATTCCATCCCCTGTATCAGCAAAATGACTATTTAAACTCGGTCACTAACTCAATTAAAAGAAAAGTTATTGACTTTTTTTTGATTAAATGAGTCAGTAATGTTTCATTTGCAGTACGAATAGAAAATAATCTAAGTATTTCAATTTTCTATCTCAATTTTCTAATTTTCTATCCAAGAGCAGTTACTTAAAAAAAGTGTTAACACCATACAGGCAAGGAACAAAACCGCATGTATATTTTTGTCGTGTTCTGGTTACCTTTGTCACTTCCACCTGGAATTTTATTTGTGTCTTTGTTAAATTCTAACAGCAGCCACAAATTCATTTTAGCTCCCATAGGTTTTGTCAAACAGATTTATTTCATACTTGTCAGAGTTAAATGGAGGTACTAACATTGTAGGGCATATTCTTTTGAAATATAGTAAACTTTTGTGAATTAGGTGCATGAATCCTGTATTTTCAAGTTTTGTGAAGATAGAATACTTGTTGGGGAAAGAATAATAAAATGAATAATAGAATAAAAAGAATAATAAAACAAATAATCACACTGCTGATAATAAGGTCACAATTCCGTGCCACAAAAAAAGTGCAGCCAAAAACCAAGACTTTCTCTGGAATCATTGTCAGGCAGCTGATGATGATTCTTCGTACTAATATGAGCAAATGGTATGACAGAGTTCAGTAGAAGGATGTGCTTTCTCTATGCTTTCTTTAAATAAATGTTTGTCAAGTAAATACACTTTAATGTTTGTTGAGTAATACATTTTAAAATACTTCATTGCATGAACAATGAACCCTTTCATAGTTTAAAGTAATTTTGGTTGCCATTCTGCATGAAGAGGTAATTTAGCTGACTTTTCAGAAGTTCATATGTTTTCTCTGATCAGTCCAATTCTTTGTTCTTTGTACATTTTAGTCTGAAATTAATTTTTGGGATGTTTTGGTGCGAGGTTGTTCATCTGTGGGTAGGAAAGGTGTTCAGAGTCTGCATTTTGACTGATATGTGCCCTTAAATCACTTGGATCTGTTGAGCTCTGCTTGAAGGATGGAGGGCTGCACTTGCTGAACTGTGTTGGTACCCACCCTCATTCATACTTCTGAGAAGATAGGGTTTTGCAGTGTGGCTGTTTCAGGTTTTCTGGGTATAGCATTTCTGGGTGTTAGACACTTGGAGTGCACTCGTTGGCAGCAGATCTAAACACAGAAGCATGTTCTACATGACAAAAAAAAAAAAAAAAAAAAAGGCTATTTGCCTAAACTCTCTCCTGTATTCCCCCCTCCTTTTGTATTCAGCCATGATCATATATCCAAGCTCCATCCCTGATCACAGCATCACAGAATGGTAGGGGTTGGAAGGGACCTCTGAGATCATCTAAAGCAGGTTTACTTATATCAGGTTGCACAGGATCACATTCAGGTGGGTTTTGAAAGTCTCCAGAGAAGGATCTCTTGGCAGCCTGTACCAGTTCTCTCTCTCTTACTCTCACAGTAAAGAAGTTTTTCATGATGTTGAGGTGGAACTTCCTGTGTTCCATTTTGCGTGTGTTGCCCCTTATCCTATCACTGGGCACCACAGAAAAGATACTGGCCCTATCCTCTTGAAACCCCACCCTGATACGGCATGTATAACCATGGCTTAGGTTTCTGAGACTGCTACGTTGAGAGAGCTAAAAGGTCTACATAGTAGAATAATTCAAGATAAGGAAGAAGATAAAATGAGATATGTGGGCTATATTGTTGAGATGGGGATCAGCAATAACTTGAGTTGGAAAGCACCATCATTAAAAGACAGATAAGCCTAAAAGAAAAAGTGGAGTCAGCAAGAGATGTTAAGTCAGCATCATTAAGGATCATTTCCAAGTAGCAGTGAAGGATGACCCTTTCCAACATGAATAATAGCAGTTATGGGGAAATGGCTGTGTGTCTTGCCTGGGTGATGATAATACTAATGCTTAGTCACCTCCTGAAACTGTAGGCACATTTTTTTGTGCATTATCCAATACATAGGTTTAAATATAATATCTACTGTTAATAAGTGTGGTATTTTAATGGTATTTTAAGGGATTTTTTTCTGCTTGCAGAGACTTTTTGCCCACAGCTAACATTACTTGAACAAAGTAACCCAAAGCAGGGGCCTGAATACCTTCTTAAAGAGTTCAAATGCATTTTTATTCAAAATTCAAAGCTCTTTTTTTTGTGGCCAGTATAGTATGTTACTTGAACTGACAGAAGAGTTTGTATTCATTTAAGCTTCCTATAGAGATATTCTGCTGGAATTTTGAAAATTTAATACATTAAAATTGTATCATTTGCTGTACTTTTCCTCCCCAGGTGGTAATTTGCTATTCATTAATATGTAATGTATATGGCACTAGTTTAGTTCCCATATTGAAGGCTGCTTTATTAGCCATTTCTTAAGCAACAGTGTAATTAATTAGAGTGAAATTGAGCCATAATATTACTGCACTATCACAATAATGTGATCATATGTTTTTTACAGTGGGGGATGGACATAAATTTGTCACTAGCAAAACCTGCAAAATACAAATACAATTCCACACCATTGTGTTGGTGTGTTTTTTAAGATCTCTGGTCTATCACCAAGCTAGCCTGAATATATTGAATTTACTGTAGCAGTGAAAAATTCAGTTCTGTAGCTTTGCACATGTGTAATAAAAATCTGATTTAGGATGTCATTAAGCTGATTTAGAAAATTTATTTATTACTTTAAAGAAGTTTAAGAACAATATCTGAATGTAAAAACCTGGTAAAGTAATAGAAAAGATAATTCCGAATTACATAACATTATATGGATAAAGGAATAAAGTCCTGGGCAACTGGCTGTAGGTGGCCCTGCTGAAGTGGGAGGGTTGGACCAGACAACCTCCAGATGTCCCTTCCAACCATTCTGCCATTTTGATGCTGGGAAAATAAAATTTAGAAGAAACCAAGTGGTCTCCTATCCTTATGTAAGTATTTTCAAGTAATGGAGAATTGATGTAGTTTTTATCATTTGTGCATTTGTTCTGGTGAGAATGTGGGACACATTGTTCTGTGTGAGAATGTGTCTAACATTGATAGACTGGAGGAGAGATTCTGGAAGAACAAAAACATAAAAGTTGTTTTGTACTTGTGTACTTGGTTTAATTAGCTAGGAAAAAAAGAAGATGTGGAAGAAACAGAGTTTTTGATGTAAAGAGCAAGTTGGTTAAAGGACTGGTTTTACCTCAGTGCAAGAGTCTGCACTGAGTCATCTCCTTTTTTCCAGACCTGATTTTCTGTGATCTTTCTTCATTGCCTTGCTCTTTCATCCAAAAGAACTGCGTCATTGTCTAAAATCAAAATTTTTTTTTTTTGATAATAGACACTTGGGTCCTGCTCATATTAGTGATAGCAGTTCCCTTTAGATAACCTGGAGAGTTGCACAGGGCACAAGTGCATGTTGATTGCTGGTTGATAGGTTTCTGTTACTACTCAATATATGGGGAAGGACTGAATCTTCATTGTCAGACTTCATGGTTAAACTTCTTTTTTAATAGAAGACATGGTAGATATAATCTCTAATTCTTTGCTTTTAGAAAAAAAAAAATAAAAATCCTATAATCTTTAAACCCCATGCATAATGGAAGTTCACATGCCTGGAGCAGTGTAACAAAATTAAGTTAAAACCAAAATATTTAGGCTCTGTGGTGACTGCAGATGTACAAAACTGCTCATGTTCAGCTGCATAACTGGAAAGCCACAGTAATTCGGATAAATAGTATACAAATTGAAAATTCAATGACATATATTATCTGTGACTCTGCTGCTCAAATGGCTTAAAGTATTTCATGTTGTATATGAAGAATACATTTATATATTAATACCAGTCCTTGTTCAAATGTTTTACATGTCTTGATACATCTTAATCTGTACTCAACCTACAGGTTTTGTCACTATTATGGCGGAAACTCTTTTAATATTTTATTCACTTCTTACATTTTTTGTAAATCTATTCATGTAGCTGACAGAAAAAGAAGGAAAGTTTTTCATCTTCATTAATATTTGAGGTATGTATATAACTCCTAATAGTACCAAAGCAAGAATTGTATAATTTTTTTGGCCACAGAAAGAACAACCTATTATCATTGCCACTGAGAAAAATCTGAATTTTCAGTATACATATTTTAATTAAGTTCTTAATAGTATCAGAATTTTTTAGGCCTACTTTAAGAAATTTAGTTATCACAACAAGTTTAATAAATCCATTCTAGAAATTGTATATCGTAAAACCATGCTTGAATTATATATGAGATGTGAAAAACAGCTCTGTCTAAAATAAATGATCTAAACCAGTGTCTATTAAAACAGTGGAATGAATCAGGTGTTCATACTGTCTTTCTGGAAATTGCATACATGCTCAAATTATTTCTAAATTGTGCAACTCAAACTCTTAATAACTGTTTGTAAACAGCAGAAAACATAAGTTCAAAAACAGAGCAGCTAAAGTGTGCTTCTGTGGAAAAAAATAATAAAATGAAGAGGCATGGAAAGTTAAAACACTCAGCAGTTTGTCATCTTGATGTGAGGTGACCAAAGCTAGCCTTTTGAAGACTTGCTACAGCATGGCACTAGCACAATTTGAATGTTGCTTATATTCGTTATAGCTGTATTTCCATTTTTAATTCCTTTCCATAATTTACTTTCTTCTGGACCTTTGTTTTCTAGTCGGAAGCATGTATTCCTTAAAAATAAAAGTTTTAATAAAAATGATGATACTGACTACATAGCAACAATTTTCTTTTGTTCCAGGCTTCTTTTATTTTTCTTCTTTAATCTTAAATGTATTATTGCCAAGAGTGTTCAGTCTTTTGATCATAGACTTGAGAGGAGGCAAGAAAAAGCAGTATTTATGAGTCCAGTAGGCATAGCAGAGCATAAGTTTATTACTGTCTTTTTATGCTATGTTTGCCTGAGAAGTATCTGGTTTAAATAAAACTTTTGTTGTTCCTGGCTTGAATGGATTAGTTTCTTTTAAAAAGAATATACCTGTTATGATTTTTAAGTATATTTGGTAAGGACAAAGCTTCTAATATGTGAAAACACACGGAGGTAGTTAAGCCAACGTTGGAATCTGTCTTCCTTGCTTTAGTTTCAGAACCAAAGGTCTGGTTCTAAAGAGCGAGTTGTTTAAAATCATAAGAAAATTTACTATGCTACCCTTCTGCCACACTACCCAGACCTGGGGAATGATGTTTGTATGCAGGTCTAAAATCAAATCTGTTACAGCACACACTGCTCTGTATAGTTATTAATTTATTGACTCATCTTTTTACAGTTACATTCCTGGCAAGCTTATCATATGGAGTTTTGTCAGTGTAGCTAGGAGGACACCAGCAAAGGGTGCTGCGCAGACATCTCTTATTCTGAATTCAGCTCTGCGGACAGCAAATACCTTTTGTCTGCTTAGTCGCTGTCATTCTGAGAGGGTGATGGATCTATACTATCAGAAATACTGCTTCTTTTGCCATGTAATGGCTGGACTGCATCATATTTAAGTGTATCTGTCAAAAAATGAGATTTTTAATAAAACATAGAAACCTAGGCTTCCTTTATAATTAACTGGGCAAGAAGTCACCCCGAGAGAGCAATTTATCCCACTTTGAAAGATGCCTGACATAAATGCAATGAATTGTCATCTTTTTGTGCTTGTCTGTCCCAATGACTTGGATGGAGAATCTAGGGGATTAGATTAGACATATCTGTTTTAAATAGATGAAGTTAAGCATGTTGGATTTGACATGTAGGGTACCATATAAGTAGATGTACTTAAAGTGAATAACTGCAAGTTATTCTGAGGGATAATAATTGCACTATGTATAAGGTTTTGCAAACATAACATAATTCTATTATCAGTCTGAATATAGGAGTGAGCTGTATGGAGGCAGTTGTACGTAAATCCCATGAAGACAATCATATGTAAAATAGACCAGGCATTTCAGAAAAGGTCACCAAGATGTAAGAGCAGTGTGTTAACTTGAGGGGACTTGTTGATTTCTGTACATAGTAAAGCATTTAATGAAGGAACATTTAAATTGCTGGTGTGTGGTAAAGGAAAACAAGCATCTCTCCTGGGTCATAGCTTCTAGCTATTTCTAGAACAGTAACTTTAAGTAGGATTGACTGTTTCCAGGGGTAATATTACAGTGTAGAATGTAAGTAATTAAAGCTAATGAGGGATTATTAGAGGGAGAATAGAACCTGAACTATTTTAAGTCCCCATTTAGTTTTTAAGAGCAGGACTGATAATTTTTGTGAGAGCAGGTAACCTTGTGCAAGTTTACAGCATTCTCAGCATTGAAAAAATTTGCTGTGATAAAATCACAGAAATAGTTGAATCTGGAAGTATTAATACAACAGAACATTTTATTCTTTTGTGATCCATTTTGTTGTCCATTATATTTCTACAGACTTGAGTTATACCTGTTTACAAACACTGTAATACAGACCATCTAGTTCTTTATTCTGTGATTAAGTACTTAACCTGTTTAAGTACTAGCTGATTGGTTTAACAGATTGGCAAAAATTTTTCTGTTTCATAGCAAACAATTTTTGGTTGATTTTACTGATAAATTGTTTTGGGGTTTGTACAATAGGGGTCAGCTCAATTCAATCTGTAGAACCACAGGACAGAAGTGAGGGAAAGGAGCACAGTCAGATGATATTTTCTTGCTTTATTTCAAGCTTATATTATGTTTTTATATATTCACTTTAACCCCACCCCCAATCCATTTTCTTTTCCAGAGAGTTGATGTTTTGCTTCCTTATGTAACAGTTGGGAAGATCAAGGAATGAGAGAAGGCATGCATTTCCATTCAAATTGATCCATTAATAATTTTGCAGCATAAATAGGCGATCTGTTGGTATCTGCGGATTTTATATTCCAAATAAATCCAAGTAATACAATAATAAAAATGGGCAAGATGAAACAAGGCTGCAGGAGGTTCATTGTTGTGCTGATTCCTGATGTTTATCAATATTTCTGTGTTCAGTGATCTTTGTGTTTTGTGCACTATTCTGCTTCTACTGCAGTATTGATTGCTGTTGTGTGCTGGGATGGCTTGCTAAATTCATAGTGGCCGATAAGAAGACTGCCCCACATCTTACTGCTAAACAGTAAGATGGTGATGTATGCAAGGGAAAGGAGAAGCAGATAGACAATAAAAATAGAATGTGAGAAGGCAAAATAAAAAGGGGAAAAAAGGGTACTGGAACTGTATGAGAATAGAACCTGTATTGATGGGAGAAGGGAATGAATACAATTCTTTTGTTACACAAATTGTTTCTTGGTGATACATTATGAGTATCAAGTGAAAGGAAGAGTTCCTGTTAAGGTTCTCATTGCTTATTCAAATGATGCTTTAGGTGTACATAGAGAAGACTTGGTAATTAGTACACAAGGCTATACCTTGGCTTTATACAAAGGAATATTAAACAGGTGGGAGGAAATACATGACTGTCAGATTTGTTATATACAATACTTTTCAAAAGCCTCGCTTAAATGAGGGACACTGAAGTGGTCTAATAACATTTTCCAGGGCATAAACTTTTAGCTTACTCATCAGGTATATGGCACCTCAAATTATTTCATAGAATATGAAATAATTTTTGTCTATAGTGTCCCACACTTACAAAATATGAGACATTTTTAGTAACAAATCTATCTAGGGCCTGGAATTTGAGCAGATGAGACCTATTATTAGCATCACTATTTTTTACTTAGCATACTGTCGTCTTAAGTGTTTCACTAATTTCTTCTGAAGTCAGACCCACTATATGTATTTACGGTCAGAAATCCTGCATCTTTTCACTCCTTTCTGCTTCATGTTTTCAGACAGTTTCAGAAAGACCATCAGAAAGTATGGAATGCTCTGCAGGGGGAATCCATTTTCTGTCATTTACTATATTAAGAGTCTTAAAATTTATCTTAGATTTTATGGTCTGTGTTTTGCATAAATGGCTAGAGTTTCCAAAGTGTTGCTTTAATCATTCTGGTGTCACCTTCTATGTGTAAGATCAGCGATATGAGCTGACTTTGGTTGAGTTTTGTGATTTGCTTTTGTTTTGTTTGTTTTTTGTTTGTTTTTTGCCTTTTTTGTTTGTTTGTTTGTTTTGTTTGGTTTTGTTTTTTGTTTATTTGGTTTGGTTTGTTTTTTTTTACCCCAGCTTAGATTTTTTTTTTTCCTTCTATCCCCAGCTTAGATTCGTAAGACTCACAAGGCACAGTGTCTCATTTTTCAGTGACAGGAGAACTATAAGAAGTAATAGAACTAATATTTTGAATTTTGGGTAATAAATATTTTAGCTTATTTAATTTCTTTTGGATCTAGATAGTTATGCATCAATAGCTGTTCTACAGAGGAATGTAACTGTTGCATGCTTCTGTCTATTCTACTTTTTTTATAAATACCTCTTTCAATTCCATGCTTTAACTTGGATTTGGATCCATTGATAATGTTTCCTTTAATCCTGATATCAGCCTAATGTGCTATTCTTCTCCCTCTTGAAAATACCCACACCTCATGTTTGAAATGGGTGTCTTTCACTTATCTTTTGCCCATAGATTTCCATTCATATTAATTTTCTTTATTTTTTTCATTATTTTTAATAAAGGAGTTAGGAACTTAAGGCAAATTGCTTATATTTGCAAAAGTATTCAAGCAGTTGTGTCTTCATTTTTACTTAACACATCACAGTTTAGAACATCATTTGTCAGTTCTGTATTTCCTGACTTGTCTCCTTTCAATCTTGTGGATGTCCCCCTGTTACTTTTATATTAGGACTTGTTATTGAGGTCCATAAAATCCAACAGTATCTGTAGTGTAGTGTGGTGTGAATGTGAGTAACTTTATGGGAAAGGTGTTAACCTTCAAAGTGTACATAGAACAGTTTTATGTAGGATTGCTGAGTATTATAAACATGGAAATCTATCCAATAGATTAAATATTTTACTTAGAAAGTGTCATGTATTATTTAGAAATGAATGCGCATTATTTCCTTGTACTTAAAGGGTTACTCATTTCATTCATTTAAGTTTGTAACTTTAGCTTAGTTCACTGGAAAAGTGCTCTTCTGTTGAATTCCTTTCAAAACTACCATAGTTTTAAATGATTTTTTGGGGGGAGTGTGGTGTTTGTTTTGTGTTTTGGTGGGGTTTTTTTTTTGTTTTTTTTCTTCTTCCTTAAACTATCTCCCAAACTTTGAGTGTTTCATGTGTGTCATGTCAGAACTCCTATTATACTGAACCTCTTCACTCTTACAATTATATGCTGTCTGCATATTCCATGTTACAAGGTCTTGGCAGTTAAACCAGAAAACCTGCTTCAGTTTATTTCATCCAGAGTACTCATTTCTGTGGATTTTCACACTGACATCAATAAATCACTGCTATCAGGATCCCCCTCCAGCAGTTGTTGTTCTGCGCTTGCCCTTTTTTGAAAATCATTTGTGATAGTGGTGGCTTCAGAGAGGGGTGTCTGATTTCTGCTGCCAGAGAATGTAAGAAGTGGAAGACTTTAGGGAAGGGACTGTGCTCTTCTGCTGCATTCCTGGGTAGGATAAGAAAGAGTTTAACTACCAAACTCTCCTGGCCTCTTGTTGTAACCAAAAACCTGACCATCTTGGTGCAGTCAGATTGTTATGTTGACATGACAGACCTGCATGCTTAATGCTTATTAATTCAAACAGTGTTTTATTCTTAGATTGCAGCTTCCAAACATTTTGATACTTTCAGAGCTGATACTTGTCTTTTGTGCATTTTGTCCTCCCTTTTCAGCAAGAGGACAGATCTTAGGCCTCATTTGAGAGGGACTGGGGGAGGAGGGCTGCTCCTGCTCAGACTTTCCAGTCTCTGAGCCTCGGTTGGAAGATGGATACATATCTCTACACGCGCACACATATATGTACATAGAGAAAGGGAATCAACAGTACCAATTTTATAAAAGATTAACAGTTACTAGAAGAAGGCTTTAATTAATTTCTAACAACAGTTCTGAGTACAGGGACAAGATCACTGCCCTAGTCCTGCTGGCCACACTATTGCTGATACAAGCCAGGATGCTGTTGGCCTTCTTGGTCCCCTGGGCACACTGCTGGCTTACAGTCATCTGTCTGTCAACCAACACCCCCAGGTGCTCTTCTACCATGCAGCTTTACAGCCACTCTTCCCCAAGCCTGTGACATTGCCTGGTGTTGTTGTCACCCAAGTGCAGGACCTGGTACTTGGCCTTGTTGAACCTCCTACCTTGTCCTTGGCCCATTGATCCAACCTGTCCAGATCCCTCGATAGAACCTCTTTACAATTAATCATCATCAGATCCTCTTTTCAGATTGTCCATGATATCCAAGACATTCTTCAGAGCCCACCCATGTTCCTTTTATTGTTCAAGCCTTCATGCTGCTTCTTGTTGCTCCATAAATTGATATATGGAAGTATAGAAGAGACTAGCACTGGCATATATGAAGTCTACTGTCTGAAGGTTTATATGAGCTATGCACTTGAAAATAAAACTTTTTTCCTTCCTTATTAGTTCAATATTTTGGTGGTTGGCTTGTCCATATAAGAATGCTATAAATATTTTGTATTGATATTTGCATTGATTTTGATCTGACTTGTCAGCTATCTAAACTTTTTGTCTTCTATTAATGTTAAGAGACACTTCTTACAGACTCCTTGGGAGTTTAGTCAGCAGTTTGGATACTGTCAAAATTAAACTTTCATATTCGTGCAAGTAAGATTATTGGGTGAAAAACATGAAAATAGTTAACAGCATTTCTTTAGTCTGAAAGTAAGACAGATCCTAGTTAGCAGCATAGTTTGCTTATTTTCTTGTAAGAAGTGGAATTGTATTAATAGTGCAAGATATCTTGGAGGACATTTTTAGAACATGATTTCTTCCTGAGAAAGCAAGCATGGGCTTTAAAGAAGTGATGTATGAGTTTTCTGAGATGGGCATATGGCAAAGATACTACAAGATACATTACAGTGGTGTTATACTTTAATTGCTTTTGAAGTGACGTGAATTAAAGGTGATAATTAAATTAAGGAGGAATAAGATGCAGAATATAGGGGAGAAATGCAGGTGTCTTTTCAAAAGACTAGTTACGAATCTATTTAGGCAAAGTAGGGTACAAAACCCTACCTTCATACAAAACCTTTCTGAAATGTGGGTGATTTTTGTCACTTTTCTGTCTGTTTTGTTTTGATTTGTGTTTTGTTTTTAATATAGTTATCTGTGTCACTGAGACAAATGTCAGTTTCTATAATTGCATGAGTTTATTTCTTTATATTCTAGATATTTATTCTTGCAATATTTGTAATTGTATCTGCTGCTAAAATATTTTTTTATGCCTGTTGCTTCAGGAATTGGTCTCTAGACCTCTCTAATTTCCATGCTTTGTTGATTTAATCATTCAGATGAACTCACAAGTGTCTGTTGTAGCATAACAGTGACAATGAGAGTTAAGACAACTAATAAATATTGTGAAACAAATCAGACTTTTCTGGTGGTAGTCCAATTTGTACCTTGTAGAATTTCCTAGGGTTTTTTCAAAGAAATCCTCAAGTATCTTCCTTATAAGGATTTTATCTCTGAGTTACTAGTGGTGTCAGAATACAGTAGAAAATACAGCTACAAGTTTTTGTTATTGCATATTTTTTACCTTTTAAAAAAAAGTATTTTCATCTGGAAATCATTTATAGCTTAGATAAAAATTGGTTTTTACTCAGTAGTTAAAGGTTAGAATTCTGTGGAGAGACTGATGGTTAAATATAAATATTTACTTGTAGATATCTAGGAAGTTAGGTGTCTAAAGTCCTGCGATATACAGCAGAGATCTAGTTGACACTGTTAGGAAAGGCTGGAACGCAGATGAATGCTTACATATAAACACCTGGCTTTGGCTTTCTGACCTCTCTTAGTCTTTCTCTCAAAGGCCTGTGCCAAACATCATTATTATTTGAATAATCATTCACACTGCATTTGTTTTTGAGGGAGGACATTGAAGCTTCTATTCCCACTGGGATATTTTAAAATAAGTAATTTAAATATATTTTGATGGCTTTGTTTCAAGAGGGATTGTTTGAATTTTCTGTAATGCTTTCAGTTTTCTCAGTTGTAATCCCAAATGACCAGTCAGTAAGTTGGAGAGAATATCTGTGGTTACTTAGTCAAACAGTTTAGATATGTAGAGCTCAACATCAATGAAAGGAATTGAGAACTGGCTGAATGACTGAAGCTCAGAGGGTTGTGATCAGCAGTGCAGAGTCTAGCTGGAGGCTTGTAGCTGACCATCAGGGTCCAGAACCGGGCCCAGTCCTGTTCAACATATTCTTCAATGTCCTGATTGAAGGGATGGAGTGTACCCTCAGTGAGTTTGCAGATGATACAAAACTGGGAAGAGTGGCTGACACACCAGGAGCCCGTGCTACCATTCAGTGAGACATGGACAGGCTGAGGGGAACTTCATGAAGTTCAACAAGGGCAAGTGTAGGGTCCTGCATCTGGGGAGGAATAACCCCATGGACCAGTACAGGTTAAGGGTGACCTGCTGCAAAGCATGATTGTGCAATTCAGCATAACTATGTTAGGGATCCATATATGAAAACATTATGATTGAAATAAAACTAAGTATTTATTAAGATTCAGAATAGTACAAAATGATGAAAACATCTATAGTCATAAGGAAGTGGAATTCATCTGAGATTTCTCACACTTTATTTCTGAATACCTGGTACTTATCACTGTCTGTGAACTTGAGCTAGACATGGCACAACAGTTTAATTCTGCCTATAAGACATTCCTCACATAAAATATACAAGTGTTTATACATTTAAGATACATATTAACAATAAATCAATCCTAATAACATGGTTGCTATGCAGAAGTATGACAACTTTATAAATTTCATTTATGGTGATTCCTAATTCAGTGGAATAGTTTAAGGTTCTCTGCCAGAACTCTAAATTGTATCTAGTACTACTATGCTTAGTTTATTCATCACAATAGCTCAAGGGTAAACAAAAAGAAAAGACATAATTCATCTTGTTGGCAAACACTTGGTAGGACCTGATTATGCTAATTGATTTAAATTTTGTAGTGCAAGTATATAAATGAGCCTCTGGTACCAAACATTTTAACTCCCTCAAAGATAAAGTCAAGTTGAAAAACATGTTTTGAAAAAATGGGTTTGAACAGTCAACTTGTGTGTGTGTTTGTTTTTTTTTTCTTTGTATTCTTCAACCCAAACTGTATGCATTCTATTATTACAATTAAACATGGTTAAAAGCTACATGAGTTAGCAAGTTTTTAATGGCATTTATAGTCATCACAATTTGATATGGATGGCTGAATTTCACTGTCAGCTGTGGATAGATAATTCTGAGGTGTTGGTTACTATGAAATGATGCTTTTAGTGTGTCAGGTTTTTTTTTTTTAAATGAAGAGATGAATTCACTAAAAATACTGTAAACCAATGTCAGAGCTTCATCAAAGCAAGTGCCGCAAGTAGTCTTTGTGAAGGATGGAGTTAAAGAATATTTAGAACTTTTTTTGTGACAAATAATTTTTCACAGATTTTAAACATTTTTAGACATTTTCAGTATTCTATCAACATAATGTATGCTAAGCCTCAGAATTTAGTAATTTTCTATGGTATTTCAGCATTATTTTATCAAGCATCATGTGGTATATTTAGTATGTTTTCCATTTCTGTTATTTGGACAGAATAGGTGTGGACATCTTATCCCTTATTCAGATCAGTTATTTTAGCTCTTACTTTAATACAGAAAATTTGGAAATTGGCCTATCCAATTGCATCTCATATTATCTTTAGGTTCCATAGCAAAATTCAGTTAATTTATCCCTCTTCTTAAAAAAAAAATCTCTCCACACCAGTGTGCTTAACTGTACATGTTAGCTGAACTTGCAGTAACAGCTAAAAAATGAAGATTTTACTAAAAGCATTATGCTTCCAGTCCTCTCTCTTTTAACCTTGTCATAGTTATAATTATAGAAAGGCATCAAAACTTGTAGAACTACTGTGTGAAAATGGATCTCTCCAAGTAGCGAAGAAGAAAACTCTCTTTTTTTGCACAATTATGATGAGAATTTTCTAGTAGTGTAAATCAAGGTGGATTTTCTGTTGGGTTGATGTTTGTTTGATTTTTTTTTTGTCATTTTGTTATTGTATTTTTCTTAATGCTGCAGAGTTATTGCTTCTCAAAAAGCTATGTGAGGTATCTGCAAAATAAATCAATAGCAAATGCAAGGAGATGGTAGGAGTCTCAGATAAACCTCGAGGGCACAGATGCTGTATTATGTTCTACTTCAGGGTAGACTTAGTAGGAGGCTCTGCCAAGATAATCAACTGCTGCAAATCTGAGAGATTAATTTATACACATGACCAAGAGAGAGCTCCAGGAACTGAAGATTTATTAAGGGTGTCTGAGATTCATTAGAATCAAGACAAGTACCTTTTCTTGAGAGACATGAAACAGGCTATGCTGACCTGAAAACAGAGAAGCAGCAATATTTTTCAGCAGTAGGAAGCAGAGCATTGGAACCTGTTGCCTGGTCTCCATCTTTGGAAGCTCGCTACTGGAGAAAGCCCTGAAAAAACCTGACCTTTCTGCTGAGCCTGCTTTGAGCAGAGACTTCTTCATGTTCCTTCCAACTGGTATCATTCTATGATTCTAAAATACCTTGAGTTCTATGGCTTGGAAGATTACAAGAGGACACTGCACATATGAAAAGTCCATGAAGTCCTTTCCAGTGGTCTGTATTGGATATTTTCTCTTGATTTCTCATGTTCAAAAATTGTGCTTATGAGGTCAGAACAATAAGTTTTAAATCAGGTATCAGAATAGACTAAATATAAGTATATTCTTTCCCTGGGGGAGGGGGGTGGTGTCCTTGATATGACCTTTGAACTGTAGTTAAACAGATAAAAGTTTAGTGCCCTGCTGAAATCTTGCACTCTAGTTTACATCTTAATTATATAAATGCAATGAAATTGTTTCCTAAACTCCTTTTGTAGGATATTTATGTTACAGTAGTCCTCATTGTTTAGGACATCGTGAATTTCTGAGCATTATCTAGCTGAAGAAATGCTAAAGAAGCTCAGATTTTAACAACAGATTTTCTGAGCTCAAATCTAATCACAGCATCCTTGGAAGTCTAGAATACAGAGCAATATAGAGCAGTGATACTGGCACACAAATGACTGTAGTCAGCCTTGCATGCTGCATTCACATTAATCACACTTGCAAAGGCTTGGATCCATACAGCAAAGTGATACAGAGAGTGCTTTATAGATGTAGTAGGTAAGAGCACAAAACAGTAATATGTGCATATATGAAAGACATTTTTTGACATGACAGAAGGAAAGCTGTCATGTCAACTTTCATTTTATTGAAATGAAACTAATGCTAATGTACCTGAACATTATTTCACCGAAATGGGGTACTCTAATCACATTCTGCTTTATATTAATAAATCAAATGGGATATACTGAGGAGCAGTGCAACATCTTTATCAAAAGACATAAACCTGCAAAGAATGAAATGGTATATAATGGATGTATGATACAGTACTGACAAATGTGAGGTAGAGTTGTCATTCTGTACTCAAACTACGTTGCAAAAAATGTAATAAAATACTGAATTGACAGGTAACATATTGTTGACATATCTATTAGATTTTAATGTGCTTTTATTCTCTATGTATAGAAATCACTTGCTTTAATATTTGAATTTCACAAACTCATTTAATAAATAAGAATTTATAGGTTTAGTAAAATATGATTTTATCTGAAAGCCCTGAGTGGAAAAAGTGTGGGTTTTATGATCTTGGATACTAGCTATTTTTCAGGATCTGTGGTGCAGTCTGTATATGTATTTATTGTCATACTTACCTATTGGTAGGTATGGTAACAGTCTAGAATAATACAAAACATTTCTTAAGTCATGTATTTAGTGGTGTGCTTTGAAAACATTAATTCATAAATGTTAATAACATTTAATATTTATGCTAATTATGCTTTAGATAAACAAAACCAAAACTGGCCTTCACACTATTATAGAAAACCTATAAAACTCTCCAAACATAATTTTAAGAAGCATGCAAAAACATGCAAAAAAGTATTTCTGGGTATATGTCTGATTCTGAACACTGGAAAAAGACTGATCAACTCTTTGAGCGGGTTGTTGGAGGAGACCACATTAAACTCCGCTGCGTCTTGCCCGTGACTCAGATGTGCTATGGACATTACTCTAAGCGGAGAGGTTCACTTATTTTCGTACAATACATGGTCTTAACAGGATCCTCTACTCATCCCTGCTGAAAAGCCTGATTTTCTTATTCATGATCTTCTTAGCTTTATTAAATTTTAACTTCATGACCATGGAGTGAATTTCATGTATAAACTAAAATGTTGTTTGTTTGCTTGTTTGTTTTTCTCTGAACAAAACAAGAATTTTGGAATAGCCAAGATATTTTCTCTTTTTCTTTTATACCTAACTAGTGTTTTACACACATTTACTGTGTAATACTTGCTTCTTGGTATGGGTTTAGTCCATAGTAAATGTTAAATATAGGTAAAGATGCACGGATGATCACAGTCCTTTGCGTTATCTTCTCTGTGTGTTCTCTCACAGGTTCTGTATTTTGTCATAGTGTTAAATTTGCTCATTAGGAACCAATGTCCTGTAAATCCCAAGAAGCAAATTTAATGTTATCTGTAGCATAGGGTGTATTCAAACACCTGTTTATTGCAGAGCAGTGAACCACAGAATGTGCTTCTGATGTCCAGAGATAAAATGATCCTCTACAAGCTGAAATGTGCATCAGTCTGGACTTGACTTTAAATGGAGTGTAACCCAAATACTCCAATAGTGAATCTCATCAGTGCTTTCTTTATATGCCTGTATACACAAATTATTTGTGTTATGTTATGGTTATGATTACTGTCAGCTGTGCAAATGTGATGGTTAGAAACCAAGTGATCTTTAATCTTTATTTTGATCACCTAGTGAAAAATATAACTGCTTCAGATTTTATTTTTGGATGTAAACTACTAATTTTCTGTCAAGTTCATGCTAAATAAAACTGTTAATGCTGACAAAGAAAATCCTTTCTCATTAAATGAAAATTTCTGTTGTGAATCTATAACACCCCATATTTTCCTTTTGGCTGGTTGTCTGGCTAAAGACAGTGAAAGTATTCCATCTTCTGAGATCGAGGGTGAAATCAGTATGACAAGACGACAGTGTGATGAAATAACACATTTGATTTAAGTTTTACAGCTGGAATGAAGTTTTAGGACATTTAGGCTCTGACATTCATTGAGGTGAAAATGGAGGCTGGGAGAATAGAGCGTCAAGAGGGAGAGAGGCATGATATAGGCTTTCTCTGTCATAAAGTGAGATGGGATACCAAGCTAGATGGTATCTTTGATCAGGTTCTGTATACTTGTTATTACATTTTTAAGTATTGAAAAGTGGTGTAAAATGGCTGTTTGATCAGTCATACCTTCCTCATTTACTTAGCTGCAAAAAGATAATTTATTTTCCTTTTGTGTATTTTAAACATGCTGGACAACTGATGCACTGAAACAATTATGTTCTAGATAATGAAAATTTCGTATGTTTGTGTTTAGGCAGTGTATCCTTGCATAATTTCTATGGGGAAATTCAGTTTCTACTTCTAATGAGGTATTGGGAAAAAAAAAATTAAAAAAAATCTGTTCCTGCTGTTTGATATTTTGTTTCTCTGTTGTTCATTGGAGCATGGCAAGACCCAGCGTTTGAGGGGGTGTCCTTGATCTGGTGGATAATTCCTGTCAGAGGAAATGCAAATGAAAAGGGTCAGAAAATGGCTTCTATTCACTTCCTGATTTGAAATGTAAATGTACTACTAAAGTCTATCAGTGGCATTCCTGGAGATAGGAACCAGCTTTATGAAAGTGCAGGCATGTAACAGCACAAAGTATCTTTTGAGAGACTAATTTGTAAACTGAAAACGCTGCTTGAGAGTAACAGGCAAAATTCAGCCCCTCTTCTCTAGAGCTTGAGCATGGCATGGTAAGCCAGGATAAAAGTAATCTACAAAACCTGTCAAAAAGTGCAAAAGTTAAGGTTAAATATCATCTGTTAGCTTAATCCTTTTCCTCTTTGCTGTGTTTGAAAATACTGAAGTGTTTTTCTTAATCTACAACATGTTCTCTGTCAATGTGTGCTGGAATGGAAGGATCTAGCAGGATGTGAAATGCACTTGGGTCTACTGAGAATGGGTCTACTATTTAGTGAACAGGGGCCACCTGGGAATTCCGAATTTTGCAAGAAGGGTTGGAGTAAAACTGCTTCCCATGAAAAGACTTAATGGAGGACTGCGAGGGTGGGTTGCATTGGAACTGTTACACCTGCCAACAGAAACGCAAAGCTCAGTACTGACTGGACACTATGTTCCTTTCCCTTCTTCCACCCACCTATCTGCCAAATTTCAGAGTCCAATTTTAAACAAAATATAAACAGTGGTACCTTTTTCTGTATGCATACCTTAACATTATGGGTTTAAAATTAATAAAAGAATTGGCCAGAGATACACTAATAGGTATTTAAAAAGTAATTTTTGTAATTTTTATTATTACAATTTAGTAACATAGAAGGAGCTTAGGACTTTGAAATTCAACCAGAAGGCTTTGTTTCAAATTAAATGATTTATATGCAGTCCATACACCAGCATACTACATCTGTATACCTCTTTGAAAGGAGTATATGCTATGTGCTGTTTTAAAAGGTCAGAGATAAAGAGACAGGAAGAAAATAAAGGTGAATATCATGAATGTGCAGTCGTGAGTCACCAGTGACTGACTAATAGAAGTGAAAAAATATTTTAAACTGTAAATATACCTGTTTGTCTGTTGTTTTGGTTTTAGGTGTTGTTTGTTTGTGTTTTGTGTGTTGGGTTTTTTTGTGGGCATTTTTTTTTTAATACTGTGTACTGCAGTCATATTTAAACTACCACTTACCATAATTATGGAGTTTTTATCATGTCTGCTTTTTAGGTTGGTGATAGTGTACTCATTTGGGATTTGCCTTTTGTACTTGTTAGAAGCTGACAGGGATTGTGCTCTTTTGTTTCTCCATCCTCTGCCACTTCTCTGAGTTGTTATGACATACTCATTATCTATCATCTCCTTACCTGGGTGACTTCAAAAGTGTTCTTTTACTTTCCACCATCATCTTTTAATAGTTTGATTCTTTAGATCTGTAATTTAATCCACAGATGACTGTCCTTAAAACATGCCTGTTCTTTGTTTTTCTGACTGGTATGTGCTATGAAGTTGCATGTAGAGGGCCTGTTAATGCCATTTTCACTAATACATGGATTCATATAGACCTTCTTTTGTTACTGTTTTTTATTTCTTTCCATTCCCCTGCAGTCCCACTAATTCTTCATTCATACCAGTATTAACATTTTTATTGCAAAACCCTGTGACTATATGTTTCTTTTAGTCTGTGCTTACTTTTATACCTCCATACCTGTAAATCAAGCAGGATAATAAAACTTAGAGTATGCTAATGGTAAATGTCTCAGCTGTTAATATCAAATGAAATGCTGCCGTACTGGATCAACCTATGTGATATTTTATTCAAGGCCAATATTTTGGATCATTGGTACCTGTAAAATTAATGGAATGATGAGGAACAAAACGTAATAGAAAAATATTACCCTGTCCCCCACAAAAGGTGTGTCATATAATGGCACATCAATTTAAGAATGTTACTTATAACTATCCTGGTTTTTAATAGTAATGAGCTTCTCATAAATCCATTATGAGACTTTCTGTCTCCATTGGGATGGAAAGATATATATATTTTTTTAATACCTCCTTCTGGGAGTGTTTGGAATTAGGCCTCCAGGATCAGTACACCTGTTAGAAAGACAAGATCAGTTTGGTTGTTAATGACCCCAGGAGTCAGCAGGCACATCCAGGGATTTCTGAAGCATGGATAAATCTCTGAACCATCTTCCTCTCTCTTGGTGGGCTTTGAATGGGATCTTGCAGGAATAGCTGTACTTTAAAGCTTTAGCTCATGGTAATGTTATGCAGTTGTCTGTGTTACCTGCATACAGAAACAGGAGGCTAGGATAGAGCAAGGCAGCAGTTCTGTACCCAAAAGTATGATCCTGTGGTGTTTTTTGTTTCTTTGGTTAGCTTTCTTTTTTTCTTCTATTTGAGAATGATAATTCAGGCATATGCTTAATCTGTGCAGAACTTTTCCAGCCTGATAGATGTAGTGGATGTGAAATGCAAGGGGATGCCTTTTCAGTTACATTTTCATCTATTAGACAAAACTAAAGTGTTTTCAACAACAATTGCTTCTATTTTTAATTTTTTTTTTAAATGAGTGAATCAAAGTCTATCTCTTTTATAAAAGATGCCACAAACTATGAATTGTGGAACATATCAAACTTATGTATTTTAGTGTATCTATTTTAATATTAACTGTATCCCACATGTCTTCTTATATTTCTTAATTTTCAATAGAGACAAAAATTTAAAAACTTTATATTTGTGTTTTCAACTAGGTTGAACACAGTGCCTGATGAAATGCCTGTACAAAAAAGTTCAGGTTTTTGTGACTTGACTTCAGCAGGGGGATGAGATTTGCCCCCACTCTCTGAACTGCTAGTTGAATTGTGTTCACAAAGAGCAGTGCTTTTGTTTGTTTTTATTTAAATCTGAATTTATAATTTAGCTCCTAATCTGCAGTTATCCATTGTTAGGTCTTGGATTCTGTTTGCTAAGCTACCTGTAAGCACTTAACACTCTGTGAACTGATGGCCTTGAAGATGGTTGCACAGGTGTAGGAAGTGTAAGCAATTTTATCATTATTGAACTGGAGAAAAGTAGGACTGTTCAAAGATACTGGAAACACATGAATTTGTGATTCTGGGTGCAGGAAGTCTTGAATTTGATGAACTCTGCATGAACTGTTACTTCTTGACTTCAAAGAATCTACAAGAAAAATGAATTAGTTAATATCATCCCAGTACACTACAGAAATGAGATGCGGTGATAGAACCTCTCTATCAGGTCTTTGAAGCAAGAATCTTATTTTCTTTCATATTTGACCTATGTGTAGCACATAAGTGGCACTGTCTAAAGCTGTCTGCAATAAGAAGTAGGCAATGTTGTGAATATATAGCACACAGTAATTCATCTTTTAGGAAAGAAGCATTTTCATATTTGTGACAGATTAATAAGTTTGTCTCTTTTGTCATCATCATCATCGCCTGCTAAGAATGGATAAGTGTGGCAAATCTTCCTGGCTATCTAGTAAGACTTTACCACTCCCACAGGATGTCTTTCAGCTTGGAAACTATAGGATAACTTATATTAATTTCACAAGTTTATACCATAGCATTTTTATATATTAGTGCCAATCCAGTTGATAAGTGCAGTGTTAGATTTTAGCAAATGTTAAACTGATTAATGTAATGTGGTTATATATAATTCTTGCAATTGAAATTTTCCATAAAATTAATGCTGAATAGCTTTCAGAATTGCTTCAGAATAATAACAAAAGTTATTGATGCATTATTATGTATCTAATTGCAGCATTCTCCTTTCAGCATGCTTGGTTTTGGGAAAATAGCCACATTTCTATAATATATTTTTGTATAAATTGTCAATATGCTCTTTCAGATTTAATCCAATTAAGTCCTGGAATTGAATGGATTTTAAATTTTTGTTTCCATATGTGAACAATAAACACGGACATGAAAGAGACAGTGATTATTTGAGGTTCTAATAATATGCTGATACTTAATATCTTCATTCTGTTAAAAATAAAGTACAATACATGGTCTTTTGCACTGGTATTCCATTGAGGCTAAGAGATAATGGCTAAATTCAAGTAAGGGTTTGGTGGCCAAAAAATGCTGTAGCAGGGTTAAACTACTATATTCAGGAAGCCATGTGCAATGGTCTTAGGTGTTTAAGTTAAAGGCAAAACATATATAACAAACAGGGCCTTACACAGTGTGCTTGTCTTCCATATGATGATATTTAGAATTCAGAAAGCGCACATCTTTGTTCTGAAGTCAAGTGAAAAGTTATTGTTGGATCATAAGCATGATATATTATAAACATAAGCAGAGATGGTCTTTTCAATACTAGCTTGGAAGTTGATGATTTGCTCAATTTGGGGGTCATAGTCACTCAGCTTGAGGGTGTTTGAGGCAACACCCTGAGATTATTTTTTGCAGAAATTGTCTATGTCCATTTTTCTGAGAGCATAGCCAAGAACAGGAGGGTACTTTGGTTTATTTCATGGATAGAGCTCTATCCTGCTGGAAAAAGGGGAAAAAAATTATATTGTAATCATTGGTGACTTCCCTAAGTCTATGTTCTCCAAATTATTACTTTTTTCACAGTTAAATCATACTATGTTTTTCTTGTAACTCCTAGAATAATGCCTTATTAAATTTTAGTCTGATTCTTATCTGAACAAATGTTACTAGCATTGTGTGTTATTTGGAATGAATTACATCTGCAAATGGTGGAGTAATGAAATTCCCCAAATAAACAGTCTCAAGATAGAGTAAACTATAAATATGGCTTCTGGATTTAGGTAGTTGCTTCATATAATCGGTTCACAATTAAGGATATGCATCAGTAAAGACAAGCACATAATGAAGATAAAGAATGGCTGTGAAGGCTTCCAGGTCTTAATATGAAAGAATTAATCTAATTAACTTAAATATAGGAAGCTCTGGCAGTTATTAAAAGGCGTGGAAATCTTAACAGACTTTTGTATACTGATGGCCTGCAATTTTGTATGACATATTACAGCTGCTTTCAGATTTTCTACAGAAGGTTTGGATATAAAATTCAGTAGGTCTGATGACATCAGTCAAATATATTGATGTATATTTCAGGAACATCTGTTTATTTTAACTTCCAGCCACAGGGAGGTATTAGAAAGAACAGTCATATCACTAGTGGAATAGCATTTGTAGATTTGTAGCAAAATATGTTTGGAAAGACTGTGAGAGAGCATGCCATTAATGGTTACTGATACTGTGAGATATGCCTCACCAAGTCCAAAAGACTCTTGAGATATATATATATATATGTGGAGACTTCTGAGGCATAACTGACACTAATTCTTTTTCTATGAGAGATGAGAGAAGAAAAAAGTCAAGAAACTAGAGATAGAGGGGGCTCTAGAAACTATGGTGCCTGACACAGTATCTGGAAGTTTTAATATCTGATGGTAGCTACATGCTGCTTTGTAAAAGAGAATTTATTCTTTAACATTAGTGCAATACCATACTCAAGAAGAGACTGTAGACATTAAAGATCTTGAAAGCATGATCTGAAAGAAACAAAGACATAAAAGTATTTCTTACAATATAAATGGTGTGCTCCAGGTATTATTGGATCACAAGATAAATCGTTCGATGTTATCTTATTTGCTGAGCCTTTTCAGAGCAAGTTTTGCCAGTGGAAATCGGTATTCAAATAATTAAAAGTTTTTCTTACCTGATGTATTAGAGGCAGTGACATTCAGATCATTAAAGATGGGATCCATCTTAAGTAGCTCTAGAGGCAGTTATCTAGGCTCCTGTAATACTCAACAGAGAGAAAATACCACCTTCAGGGGTTAATTCATCAGCCTGTAACACTGCTAAGTAAAGCTGCATGAATAATTTTGAAAGCATTTTTCTTTTTCTTCACTGATTGAAGAGGGGATTTAGATCTCTAGCATAAACCATGTGTCAACTTCAGATGCTTAAGGTCAGTTGAGGTAAATCCCTGTGTGGTTTAGAAATTTTTGTTTACAAAACATCCATGAAGCCAGAGTAGCTATAGTATAAACATCTCTATGCTGATGAAGTTTATATTCATTTATTATATAGTAATGTCATCTGCAAACAGATTCTATCAATAGTTTTGTTTACTGATAACTTTGAAGTGTACACTGCCGAAGAATATGCTGTGCTGTGTATGCCAGTTTAAGGACATTTTCATTATCTACTCTATATTTGGGGAATATTCTGATAGTGAGAGCTTTGAGTATTTGTTCAGAAAGTTCACAGAATTAAAGAACATTTCACCTCCAGTTTTAAATTCACGTAGCTGGTACTGTTTTTCAGAAATTTGTTATGGTGAACAAGAAAAAATGATGGAACCTGAATAAAGTGTCCTTCAAGATGCTTCTAACAATTAAAATAGCAAGTGGGTTCAAAAAAGACAATTTCAGATATTCAGTTGGGCTAATTTTGCAGCCAGTGCTTGCTCATTACTGAGAACTTCATATGTGTAATGAAGAAGGAAAGGAATAGGAACTTGGACTCAAGAGAACTTTTGAGGAGGTGATACTTGTTTACTATTGCTTCTGGCATGCTGATATCTTTTATCTTATTCTGCTGCTTTGCTTGCAAGTAAGGAGTGATAATGAAGGCTGATTTATTTATTTTTTTTTAAGGGCTTCCTGCATACTGTGAAAGGTGTGAGGATAAAGATTTCATGTAGAACCAGTGCTTTAGTCCTTTTATAAATGCACTGCCTTCATTATCTTATGAATATAATGGAAATCACAGAAAATGAAATAAGTCATAACTAAATATTTACTAGGCACTGGATGTAAACCAGTATGTTTTGGAGTTCTATTGCTGACCAAAACACCAAATCCTTCCTGTGATTCTATTAAAGTGACATGGATTATAATTTTGACTGGATTATGCTGCCTCATAAACAGGACATAAATTACACACATCAGATTTACTTGAAAAAGTTTAGGTTTCTGTTGATTAAAACAGGTACTAAAAGTGTAATGTGTCTTATTGCCACAGGATATTAAGGAAATTTGTAACTGCTAACTCCAATTGATAATGATCTCTGATTTCTATCTATTTGTGAAATATTTAGCTCAATAATTTTTAAACTCCATTCTGCTGTCTACTTGAGGTATAGATTACTACTTGAAACACCTCTGAATTTGTCAGGTAGAATTAGTGGTTTTGTTTTTGGACACTATTCTTTTTTCATTGTGGAGAGATGTTCTTGTGTAGATATGTAAGTAAAGCAAATTCAAGTGCATGTCAAAGTTGCATATGAAACAATTATGTGAGAATTTGTTGCAGTAATTTTGCTACTGCTTAATCATAAACAGTTATGAGCATCATTTCACCAGCTATACATCTTGTTCAGGCCTTTAGTTTTATGTAGAACCCACCCACAAACTCACAGATGAGTCTGTCCAAAATCCAACTGTTACATAATCCAAGAAGCAATATGCTTCTAATTTATCTGTATTGATTCAAAACACAGGTCATAGATACATTCAACACTGCTTGTAGTTTTCTTTGGGCTTTTTATTTTCTTGGGGTTTTCAGGCATGGGCTGGGGTGTTTGGAAGGCTTTGCCTTGTCCTTGAGTCCTTGAGTTTTGAATTACTTTTGAGATAAGTAAATGCTTCAGCAATTTTCCAATTCCTGTTTAAGATAGGAGGCTCAATCTGGGACTCTGACATGTCAGAAGAACTATGAGATATTGCTTTCTGATTAATATTTTAGGTTAATAATCTGGTCAGCAGTGTAAGGCATATAAATGTGCATTGTGATTAAATTGCATTTCAATAGAAAATTTCAGATAAAGCTTTTTAAACAGGCCAGAGCATGTCAATGAAAAAAGAATATATTCCAGAATGTTCAAGTCTATACTGGTATCTTTGCAAGACTTAACCTAGATTCAGACAATGAATGAAGGATTATAAATGTGCATTTAAATTATAATCTTTAGATACCCTTTGCCAAGTGAAATGAAATATCCGATTTTTATATACAGTGAATGTGAAGAAGGGCCAGGATTGAAATATGAAATTCTGGCACTATAAGTAGGCAAGGATTTAAACTGGTCAGTAATGGCATAAGCCCTTAAATCCTGGGAATCTGGGCATTTAGTCTGAGCAGCAAGGTAGCATCTGTGTCTTCTAAATAAACCCTAAACAACTTTTTTTTTAATGAAAAGTCCACCTTTCAAAAATGGAAGAAGGATGGGTAAAGGGAAGTGTAGTAGTAATGCTTTCCTCTTTCACTGATGGCTCCATGGCTTGCAGGGGGTTGTGGCTCACACTGTCTCTGACAGAGGAGATTTGATACCCAGGATTATGCCGTGACTACAGTGCCATAGGATATTCTGGGATAAAGTTATTTTTTTCTTCTGCAAGCTGTAGGAACATAATCATTGGAACTGAGTGAAGTGAGGGGCCTTCAGGACTTTGTGAACATCAAAAATGTTTGAATGTTGGACTTAAAATCAATGACGTGCCTTGTCTCCCATGGTCATTGAATCTCTTTCCCCATGAATACACAAGGAAATATGAAATTACATATGTACAAATTGTTTTTAGTCTAAGAAAATTAAAACTTTTTTTTACACTGTCCCTTTTTGGTGTGGTTTATATTTTATAAGTAGTTAGTATATTATCTTTAAGCCATAAATTTTAGAACCCTAGAACTTATACAGATTTTGAAAAATAAGTTCACTTTTAATGTACATCTGCCATTACAAATGGTTTCAGTTAGCTCACATCATCTATTGTGAGAGGTGTTTACATGTCAAAAACTAAAGCTTTAAAAACTCTTAACAGATTTGTGCCATATTCTCAGGTCATGCAGATTGGCCTGTTATCACTGAATTTAATGGAGCTGTACTGATTCAGGCAAGCTATAGATTTGGGTTATTGCTTGCAGGTATATTGAGGATGATCATAAATGTGCCCAAAAATGCTCTCTTTCTCTTGTCCAAATTGCTGATGAAGGAAGTAGTGCTCTTTGAACTGTATTCCTGAATAAGAATTTCCTTTTTAATTTGCTGAATGTTCTCCTTAATTTACATTTAGAGTCAGAAAGTTGCAGGTAAAATATCAGAAGTTAGACACACTGTTGAGATCCCCACTAGCTAGAAAGGGTTAGTGCTGCCTCTGATTAGAACAAAATAGGTCCTTTTGTCCTCTCTATTCAAGAAAACTAAGTTCCTTCTGAAAAGTCTTTCACATAATAGTTCCTTCA
The DNA here is from genome assembly GCA_027560015.1 of Chloroceryle amazona. Classification (NCBI taxonomy): domain Eukaryota; kingdom Metazoa; phylum Chordata; class Aves; order Coraciiformes; family Cerylidae; genus Chloroceryle; species Chloroceryle amazona. The sequence goes on along the minus strand of JANHFX010021999.1, from coordinate 46,635 downwards.
TTTTCTTTCTCTTGCTTTAACCAGGAGTTACCTGAAAGAGATGATCATATTAAATATTATACAAAGTTCTCTATCTGATTATTCCTAATCTTACAAGTTGTTGTTCTGTAGCTTCCTGTAAACTTTTTTTTTTTAAAATTACTTTATCTTTCTCTATTAGGAATAATCTTTTCAGAATAAATGTAATGCATTAGGGAAAAAATTTAATTGAAAAATATTTTATAACATTTCAAATATAAATGTAATATTTAATGTAAAATAAGGGATGTTATTTTGGGTTTCAAATGTTTTAGATACATTTGTGTTGAAGTAGCGAAAAAGTGACTGCGAAATGAGAAATTCCAACAACTTTTGTCTTAGTATATTGATCAGTACTTGAAAATGTCTACTTCATTCACTTAGTATATTTTCAGATGATAGAGAAAATATATGCAAGAATACAATATTATCTTTTATTTTTATTGAAAGCGGCACAGTTTGTTTATTTAAATATTGTATCCACTGAGGAAAAATAATGCTTATTTATCCATATACTTATGAATGCATTGTAGACTGTTGTTTGAAAATGCACAGTATCTTGTAATATAATTCCATACATAATTAATAAAATTAATTGAAATTTTTCTTTGATTTATAGGCCACCTATAAAAACAAGACACATTAGAATTCTGTAGTTAGTGATAGAAGCTTTTTTCATCTGTAACTAAATTGTGTATAGCTACACGAGGTTAAATAATCTTGAGTAATGTAAAAAATAGTTAGAAATTCTTAGGGAAATCAACTTTTTTCTTGTTTCTTTTTTCTTTTTTTTTTTTTTATTTTAAAAATTATGCTGCTGGAAGTGTATTTTTCTTGGATGTTTTCTTTTGCCTGGTAAACATCTTGTGACTAAGAACTAAATGTTGCTGGATTAAAATATTCAGCATACATCTAATGATTAAAAGCTGAATTTTAAATAAACACCTTTATATCCTCTGAAATCATTTGGAATTTCAGGATCCTCTTTACCACAGTTTTGGACAGATTCTGGTGTTGTAATCTCTGCCAAGAAACTATTTTGATGTATACAAAGTAACTGCTACTTTTTTACAAGGAAGTAAAAGTATGTGCAAAGGCTGTGTGAGGTATGATGCTGGTTAGACAGTGTGTGTCATTTGAAGGGAGCAAGTAGAGAATTGTTGGAGAATGATGGAGCCTTAAGGGCCCTCTGCAGCTGTGTTGCAGTACAGGATAATGGGATGCTTCATTCTATATACCTCTGCTGTGGCAACTTTGAAGGGCTCATGTCCAGTTTTTATCGAGATATTATCATTAGAAATTACCTTGCATCTATTCTGTAAATTTATAATAGTAAACCCAAACAACCTGAAACACAACTGTCTTCAAAAAGATCCATATAAAAAACTGTTTTAATGAAACACCTTATTTTACAACAATAAGTTGTGGCTTAATAAGTTACAAACCCTGGGCACTCTGATAGATGTGCATGGTGTCTAAGGTGTTTTCAGTTACATGGTTGGTAATGTATGAGACTGGCCAGCCCATCTGCTAGATGGGCTCCTGTTTTGGGCAGAATATACTGTGAAATTAAGCAGGGATGTGTGAGGACAGTTACATTTTCCGGAGTTGTACAAAACCATTTCAACTCCCTTCCCTCCCCTCAATAGTTTTTCCAAGTATTTTAACAAAACAATGTGTTTACTTTTGCTTTGGAAAGCCTCATTTGATAGAGTTGCCCCATTTATAGATAATCTCTTTGTACCTTTCCTTTGAAAATCTGTGTATCAACACAGTCTTTCTTTTTAGGATGTTTATACTGTATTTCTCTCTGTGACTAGATTCTCCCAGTTGAATTTAACAGATCATAATGAGTTGTATTCATTGAATCAGTATGTTTCATTTCACAGATTGTTATTGACATACTGGAGTGTGGTGGCTGTCTCTGGGCTGTTGGGTTTATCAAGATAATCTAGCTATTTAAGCACTATTAAAATGACATACCAAAATCATGTGAAATCTTAATTGAAGAAAATTACTGTGGGTACTACCTTTAAAATATAAATTTTTAATAGTTTGTTTTTAGTACCCAAAGGCAATAATCCACATTATTGACTTAATGTCCTGTGAAGAATTCTGGAAGGCATAACAAGGACTTTGAAAGCAATAACTTCAGGATTTTTAATTTTTTTTTTTTTTAATTAAATGAGCATAAAAATCAATCTGCTTCTTCCCCTTCAAATTTTAATTTGTATAGTTCTTCAAGATTAAGGTTTTGAACAGTATGCCAAACAGCAGCCTGAAGATAATTGTTACATCCAAAACATGGAAATTAATATGGGGAAATGAAACTGGCTAGTAACTGATGATGAATCTGAAGAAGCTGTTTGTTTATTTTATTTATTTTATTTTATTTTATTTTGTCTGGATTAAAGAATAAATAGTTTATCTGAGGAGGTAGTCTAATATTAGAAGACCTGTCAATTTCTACACTTTCAATAATTTTTATTTTTAGTATTATATGGATAAAACTTCTTTTTAACACTTTGTGTAGATTTTTTTATATTTAAATGAAATCTTTGTAACAGTTCATAGCATTACGCTTTATGTGTAGCACAAAACCACTTCATACAGAGTTGTCCTGTGACTGAATTAACATTGCTTGGTTTTATTTTTTTTTTTTGAAAAAGTAGTATTTTCAAGGATGTGGTAGGTAAGTCAGATGTGTCATAGTAATATTCAACTCCTGCCTATATATGTCTTATGTGGTTGAGATCTCTTACATGAAAACCAGTTTACTAGTAAACTTGTTTTTTAATTGGTTCTGTCCTTGTAAACAATACAATGAAATATTAAAGATTAAGAAACATTGTTTTCTTGCATAATGAAATAGCTGTGAGTTTATTAGTCTTATGCAAAACTAGAAGCATTATTAAGAAACTAATCTCAATAGTTTGTTACCATACTTGCAGTATCTTTGGCTTAATGAAAGCAAGTATAGAAACCACTAAGATCACGTTTCAATTAAGCAGTTCTCCCTCTAACTGAATTAGTATATAGATTGCTTTTATACCTCTGTACCATGTAATTTACATGCATATATAAATTATACCTAATAATTGCATAATTAATTGCATAATGTAACTCATAGTATACGTATGTTGTGGAGGAGCGTTTTAAACCACTTAAATCACTTTTGAGTCATTAGTTGCTTGTTGCAGAATCACGAGTTAGGATCCTTCTTGCCACAGACTGAGTGGAATGCACCTCGCTCAGAATAGCAAGGCAGCAGTATGTTTTACTGAGATAAAATGATAATTTGACATATTTTAAGGAATTTGATGGAATTTAACAGAGTTCTGTCAATATTCAATTTGATAGCAAGGTTTGCTCTATTGCTCATGAAAGTATACAAGGGAAAATTGAACTGAGGTGTGCAGGGAATGAAGGGGCCCTACAGAACAGTAATTCAGGATTTGTTACTGTTGTTGTGGTAAATCACAGGATTAAACTGTATGATTTTTAACAACACTTGACTATTAGTCAGTTATCAGGATGATTTAACAAAATTTACCATAATCAACATAGCAACTTGTTTAAAGGTTCGAGAATGGCAAGATTCACATGAGATATGCAATAGTTTCCTAAAACAAATTCTACACACAAATACAGAGTTATATACAGACATAAACTCATATACAAAAATGCACATATATAAAGGTAGAATTGTACACACAGACACATGCACTCACAGATAAAAAGGTTAACCTATGATTAAGATGTTTCTTTATCTGCACATTACAGTAATTTTTTAGTACCCAATGATCTTTGAAATGACATGAAATCCAGTTATAGTGAATTACTCACTTTTTCCATCATTGGCTTTTACCAGTGGATGGTCTTTTCCCTTTTTTGGTTTTTACCAGCAGATGGTCTTTTCACTTCGTCAGCTTTTACCAGCAGACAGTCTTAGTTACATTGCAATATCTACCTTGTATGTTGGAAAAATCTACCCTAAGAGATGTCCCAGTTTAGGAGGAGATGCCAATTCCTAGCCCATGATGAGCTTGGAGAGCTCCAAGGGCCTCGCTTAAGATCAGTGTTTATAGGGTCACAATATGTTTAACTTTGGTTTAACAATATGTTTAACATTTCCATTGTGGCCATTATTCTTGTCAAGCAATCTTGGCACCCTTCAGAGTGGGCTTACAATCCAGGCAGGAGGAGTTTTGGGTATGTTTCCCAGTCAACAGGAGTTTCAGGTGTGGTTACGGAGTTCCTAATCGTCACAACTTGGACTTGGGACAAGAAGGCACTCACAACTCCCTGCTCCAGTATGCAAGGTCAGAAGGTGTCAATTTGTCCCAGCTAGCTGCATATGTAAACCAAGAATACAATGTTGACTGTGGCTGACAACACAACGTGGCCCAGGCAGGGTGTCTGCACCACCACAACTTACTGTGCGTGTTAAATGCTCATTAACAGAATTTCTGTACTGTGGTTCCTGTAAAGTTTTAGCACGTTAAAAATTAAATTTGCAGATGCATAAAAGGACACTGCCTGAATTTTTTATAAACTGCTGCTAAAACATTATTATGCTTAGTTTGAAAACATTCCAAATCTAATATTTAACTTACCACAAAAGTAATTGCTCTTGTTCCTGCAGTAAGAGGCCTGTATGCTTTTCCTTAAATTAAACTACTAGATAATTATCTTAATGTTATGCGCAGTGTAGAAATACTTTTTCTGCTGTAGACAAAAGAACATTGTAATCAGGCTTCTTGAAGCCCTACATGGTTTTGTTTTATTTATCTCCATAGACATTAGCACTTAAAAGTCTTTATGTTAGCAACAAATACTTTAATGCACTCATAGCATTTTAACTATTATTTTCTAAGAAGGAGGTGGTAATGTCCTCGGCTAATTGTAATAACTGGAAAATAGACCTTCTTTTGAGCATGTGAGCCTCTCAAAGTCTGAAATAAGCTGGAGAGGTCTTGAAGTGCAGCTGCAAGCTGCAAGTTTAATGTGTTTACTGAGCTGCATCTTTTGAAAGGAAAAATAGTGGCTATCTGTGGAGCAGGAGTGGAGGAAGGATAAAGGATATTATGCAGAGATGAGACAATAGAAAATTAAGTCTTTCCAGGCTGGGAGATAGAGATGAATACAAAGCATTGTGTTAGAAATGAGTGAGAATTATAAAGCATCAGGATCCTAATGTTCCCTGTTGTGTTTTTTAGCATCCTTTGGAGTTTATATTTTAGCTCTGGAATCATCTGGGTTCTCTGAGTCTCTCTCAGAGTCAGAACTGAGAGGTTTAGAAGACTGAGTGAAAGATTTGATGGATTTCTATAGAGTAGTGCATTTAGTTAAGGGTCTGAGATTGCTGAGCTAGGCATCATGGGAGTTCAATACACAGTGAATTTTAGTAGTGTCTGTGGGCTTACTGTATTTTGTAGCTTTCCTGGGGAGGTTGAAGAAGAATCTGGTTTTATAATGGGTTTGCACATCTTTCATGTATAGCAGTTTGTGCATTTCCTTTTTCATGTTGAGTACAGTGGCTAAGAAATTGACCTATATGCCTACTATTGCTGTAGGTGTATTTGAGATTAAGTTTGATGGAGGAGCAGTGTTTATTTAATCTTCTCATAGAAATTTGAGGGAGTTCAGAAGATATGAATGCTATCTATGTATTTTGTGTGGATAATAACACGGTGCCACATTTAGTGTCTTATTGTCTTATTTGTAACCTAACATGCTTGGGGATCAGTCATTTGAGACTACAGGTGAGTATGGAATCAATTTATGTTTACGTAGGAAATCTGAGTTTTGGTCTTGTTCTTACTGAAGATAGACCATGATTTACGATTGTGGGACTGGCTAAGATGGTGGTGGTTTTAGTTGGTGTTTGTGTGTGTAAGAAATACGTTGTATTTTTCAGAGAACTAAACTGTTGAGCAATTGGAGGCTTGATGATGGTTTCTGTGAACTCTACTAATTCTTCAGTGAGATTATTCTCTCTTATGTAATACAAATATAGTAGAATTTCCTTCCATGTGGTTTTTACATATGATGGGTCTATAAGTGACAGTACAGATTCTGCAGTTTTTCTAGGGTCTGGTAAGGATGGGCTTTGATGGCATTGTTAGTAATGTGAATTCTGTGCTGAAACCTGGTAGCAGGGGGGTCAATCTGTTGTTGCTTCAGTTTATAATTATAATATCACATATTTCTGTTGACTTCACAAGAATGAGTGATGATTTCATGAGCAAAACCAGCCATCACCACAATTTTTCTCCCTCTGAAGAAATTCTATTAAATTCTTGGGTGGGGTTCTCAAATCATCAGACAATGGAGGAGCTCAGGAGAGGGATCAGATATCAAGATGGATGTGTATCTAAAAGATTAGTTGTTCAGTTCTTCACATTACAGGATTCCAATTGAGAGGGGAAGAAATGGAGAGATATAGGCAAAATAATTAATTCCTGAGACTGATATTATTTTCATTCCTCATCCCTTTACATTCTGGAAACAAGGAAAACTTTTGAAGTACATTTCAGAAAACTATAGTGGAAACTTTTAACAAGCTGAGATACTTTAAATGAAAACTATATACAGATTGCCAAGAGCAAAATTGAGTGGTGACTACAAAATGAGGATTTTAAGGGTGCTTGAGAAAAAACTGACATTAAACATCCCTCTGCTTGATCATTTTGTGTGAAATGACTCCATTCTGTGGAGTCTGTACCTGTGTATTCCTGTTATGTCAGTGCTGGAGATCTAAGACAGCCGGTCATGGCAGCAGGACTTCAGATGGCACTTTCCAGTGGTCTATCGGGAAGGCATTTTAGAGTCACAGCAGCCAATACCCACCATAATTGGTCATCTGTAGTGACTTTCAATATCTGCACTCTTGATAACTCTAATTGGTATTGACTATTGGTAGTTAAACAGTCTAGAGTTAATGAACTGCTAGCCAATGCTTGAAAACAGACAGAAGTCCAGGCAATCCATGGGGAAAGTTTGGCAGACTATGTTTGAAGTATCTTTTTAGCTGTGGTTTCATTGAGATTAGGATGCGTAGAAAGAATTGTCATTTTTCAGTAGAAAAAATACTTGTCTTTGCATGTGCAGAACCAAGCAACGCTTACAGAAATTTAGAGAAGGTAGTTACAAGATCCATGATGAGTGAGTCTTTAAAAAGCCTGTGCTAATTTCTGCAGTGAACAAATGGATTTTTTCCTTGAGAGACAGCCATGGCATTGGTATTTCTCTGGTCATTTGAAGAATTGAATCATTCCCTGTTGCTTTTATGACCTGTGAAATCTGTCATTCTATTTGTGGATAGAAGGAAAGAACAGTTTAACATCAGAGCAGAAAGAAAATGTTTCTTTGGAAGACTTGAGTGTAAGAAGAGGTGGCTTATAAGTAGCTTGAGTGCTGGTAAGGAATGTATGTCTCCTGACAACGGCTTGCTACGCTTTGCAAGCTTAGCGTAGAAAATGATAGTTACAGACATGAAGAGAAGGTTTCAATGTCAGAACAACTGTAGGAAAAGATTCTAATAAGTTACAGTTACTCAGGGGAACAGAGCAAAGTTATCTGATACTCTCATTTTAATGTCAAGGTCAAGACAAAACAGACTCTTCTTGTAGCTCTTACCTGCTCTTATAATTTGCACCTGATTTCAGGTCTTTGGACCTGTAATGGCTATTTTAATTTATATGTATATTCAATATTAGGAAAGAGTGTGTTGTTTGGGTTGTTTGTTTTGTTGTTTTTTTTTCAGACTCTACAGTATTTACCATGAGAAGAGTAGATGGAAATGTTGTAGGAGGCAAAAAAATGGTTTATATATAAAACATACCTCTACCTCAATTTGTGGGGGTGGGGTAGGGGTGCGAAGAATTCATTTAATAGGAAATCAGTGGAATGAGGTGTATGAAAATGTTATCTGCATATGACTGGTAGAAATAAATGAACTATAGCCATTGCATCTAACAGATACTTCTGTCTGTACAGGCTGCTGTTTCACATCTGTGTATGTTTCTTTTTGACCCAGACAAACTATTTCAAGTTTCTGATTTATAAGACCATATAAATTCACAAAGTATAATTATCTAGTAATCAATTATAAGTTAGATGACAGAAATATCAGAATTCTCTGCAAAATGATGCTGGAAACCTAATTGTGTGTGAGAATGTTCACTGCAAGGTGACATTGAATCAGAGTGACCTTGTAGCAGACAGGTGTTCCTGGTAGTCAGCAGAGCTGTAGGGGATGCTGACAGGAGGATTTGACAAGTGCAAAACATTCACTGCTTGCTGTGAAGGTATTCCTCATTGTGTCATGGTTAAACAAATACAAAGATACAAAGTCTTCCCTTTCCTCACCCCCAAAACCCCTGTTTGAAAGTAGTTTTCTACATTCAAAGTCTAGATAATACATGAAAAAACACTTTGTCTGTGGATATAAGACTCAATGTAAAGAAGACTGAAGTGTCTAGGGGTAAAACTAGATTCTCTTAGATAAATATTTTCCTGAGGGGTAATAAGTAATAAAACAATAGTTTTGCTTATCAAAATTGTATTTTTCCAAGATAACTCAGTAACTTATCCCATTGGCAAATAGGTTCTACATAAACATTTAGAATCACAGTGGGAAAAGAATGATTTAAAATGATGTTAATAGGTAAAAATAAAATCTTTTCCTTATAGAAGTATTTTTTAACCAATACATTTTCACACTTCTAAAATTTGATCTTCATAATTGAATAAATGATCTGTTGTAGTTTTAACTAGAGGATGATAAGGCCAAGATTATGCAAAATATTTACTATCTTTGTGTCCAGATGCTAAGGAAGTATATTAAATGGCAAACAATTTTATTATTTCTTTTCTTGATGTCTTTTTCCAGATCTTGATATTGAAGCTTTAACTTACAAGCTGTCCTATGTATTGATACAGCTTCTTCAAATTTAGTTGCTTTTTTCTTCTTAAACTCTGACTGGTGACACAAGAAGTTCTATTGGTGACACAAGAAGTCCCTTCTATTAGTGAGATTTGCATTTGTTTTAACAAAATTATTATGAGCAATATTTACTTTACTGAGAACTTCAAAACCTGTTTTTGTTCCCAGTTCAAGTAATTTGTTTTCATTGCTATCTAAAAATGCTTTAAAAGGAAGTACATAACTGCATTTTTTTTTTGAAATGTAGGTTATGTGTTTTCTCACAGGCTAAATTCTGGGTATATATTATATATATGTATTAAATTTCAAGCCATTTGTGTATATTACTGCCATGCAAATATTATTTAATGCACAAAGTACTTCTAAAGCAAAATTCAATAAATGCAGAATTCTCCATGGAGAGGCAGTTGAAAAACTCATAAATTTAGATTACACAGTCATGTCAGTGAATTCAAATTAATGAAATGGCATCCCACACAAGCACTACAGTAATTTACATATTAATTTCCACTAATGTTTTTTTATGGCTGTAACAGACTTGTACTAGTCATATTCGATAAAATACAACAGATTGTGAAACAACAAACAGTGAGCAGTTGGGTATGATTTATCTGTTGTTCCATTGGATCCTCATTTTCCCAGGAAAATGCTCTGTCTACATTATTAATGTCTGACAATTTTCTTGTATTCATGCCCTGAAGCAGAATATGTCTGTTAATTTTGTGTAACGGCTGCTTTCCTAACAAATGGTATTTGTTTTTCATATTATGGCTATATCGATAAATAGAAAGTAAAACCAGCTTTGTGAAGTTGGACGCTGATGTGAAACACACATTTCCGTGTGTACAGGATGTACTTACTTTAGCTTGCAGAGATGAAAATAAAATGTTCACTGGATTTTGTATGCTTTCATTCTATACTATAGTCCTCTACCTTGATATTGAAGGTTTCCCTTTTTTTTTAGGCGTCCTAGAAATGTGGGCAAAAAATTTGCCGTCGCAGACTGTGCTAGCAAGCTGCTTCCCTTCAAAAGATAATCTATGTCAGTGCAGTTGTAGTAACCACCCCTAGAACCCAGGTCTCTTATCAAAACACTTTTCTTATATTAGTTGTCTTAGCTTCCCCTCTGACTGGGTGGCACTGTAGAACAGAATACAGTGTGGTTGAAGGAGCTACTGTTTTCAGGAGCTCTAGTACAGCCTAAGTGGTGGGTAGGTCTAGCTAAGTGATGGGTTAAGTCCTGTACAAGGTCTCTATAAAATCTCAAAAATTTCTAATAGATTAAAAAAACTAATACATGCTGTGATGTCAGTGATACCTAAATATTAGATGACTTTGAAATCGATATTTCTTTCTTTGCTCAATGGGAGTATTAACATCACATGACTAGTCAAATCCTTACTGGTGTGTAATCCTAGATTCTAGAAAAGAAATGTCCTTCTCATACAGAGCTATGAGCCTTTGTGAGAGGAATACTTCATGAAATGTCTACTGTTGACAGGGTAGGTAGGGATAGTAAGCACTGAAGTTTTCAAGAAAGAACCTACAATGTCTGTATCTGTATACTGGTATATAAAATATCAGGCTTCTTTTTCTTGCCTTTCATTTAATTCTGTCAATAAACTTCTCCCCCTGGAATCTCAAACGACTTTATTTCTCATTTCTTTTTACTACATATCATTTGCATTATCCTGTACTATATTATTGACTTTAGAACTTCAAAAAAAGAAATACTGGATAATTTTCATGTCTAGGTCGAAAATGAAAGGCTAAATGTTTTTGATTTTTTTTTAGGCAAACATCAGTGTGACTATTTAATAATGCTGTAGTACTGATACAAACCCAAGTGCTTTAATGAAATTGCTACATGGAATGCTTCAGGACATGTTTTAGAAACAAAGAGTGTCTACTGTCTATTCCAGCCCCTACCTTTGCCAATTATTTACAGGTATTACCATTCCTGGTTACCCAGAAGGCATGGTCTCAGTTCACATAGTTGTTTACAGTGCCAACCCAGATATTTATTCATGTGGGATGGCTGTTTACTGATTGTTGTCTATTTCTAGCTGTAACTGCTTAAACTTCTAAAGATTTGTATCAATTTCCAAGCTAAACAAAATCTTGGTTCAGAGACACATGTGCATTAAGATATGAATTAGACAAATGTGAATTTAGAGAGCATTTCCAAGTTGGTATTATTTTCTTTCTGCATGGATAGAATGAAACAATGAGATGGCTATTCCCACATTATTTTTTTTGACTTCTTTGATTTCAAGATGATAAATTCCTGTTCTGGTTGCATCACTCAGCCTGTGCCTAGCCTTGTGCTTTGCAGGTCCTCAGGCCTGTCCTGAGGCAGGTGAAATGTTTCTCTAACCACTGCTGCATCCTCTTCAGCACAGTGTGTGATTGTACAGCTCTGATCCTTGTATCTTAGAAATGGCTGCATTTTCCTGGGTTTTGAAATGAAGAATCAGAGACTTGCCAAGTCTAAAGACACTTAATGTATTTCAATGTATTTTTACCAGGGTGGAATGCCTTTGCAAGTATCTTCTGAATGCTCAAAATGATTCGCTGCTAAGAACAGTGCCAGTGGGAACAGAAAGTGAGATCTTGTGACAGCAAACCTCCAAATGCTTTTTTTCAAGCGTGCCCTTTTTCAGGAGATGCTAAATTCCCAATGTGGGGAGGGGTGTAGCATCCTAATGTGGCTGCAATCTGTAATAATATTTGAATTATTGTAGCCTTTGACAAAATTTTTGACATATTTAAGAAATACTGTGTACAGAATTATTTGAAATTATCTTGGAAAGGGTTAATGAGAGGAAGACAAAATTCAGACTTCATACTTCTGTTTTCCCTTTGTACTGCACATAGCTTGTATTTTAATATTTTTTCTTTCCAATCATGCTTTCTTTATCATTACTGTAATTTTTTTTCCTCTGCTACCCCTTCCCAGAAGTATTATCTAGTCTTTGTGTTGTGCTCTTTCCATTATTATAGAGAATATCTTTCTTCTTGTATAAAAGTTACATTATATACTATAATGGTGAGACGCAAACTATATCAAAATCTGCATTTTGGAATGCTGGAAAATGATTGTCTTCTCCATAGTAGTTGATTCTATATCAGCCACTTGGAAGCTTCCCCTTCTTTTTTCCCATATGACTTCAGTAGACATGAAGCTGTGCAAACAGATCAAATAAAATGAGAAGTTACTGTCCACAGAAGGCTGTCTGAATTAATCAAACATGATAAAAGTTTCTGCATATAGAAGTTTCAAGTGTTTGGGGGAAGAGTTAAGGAGAAATTTAAGCAAAACAGACCAGAGAATGCAAACAGCAGTCGTAAATACTTTTGCTCATAAACAAGGCAAATTTTGAAGGACGTAATTTTTCCTACTGCATTAAAAGTAGATTCTCAGGAAAATAATTCAGTAATTAAATGATACATTTATAAAGCTATTCTCACATTAGTCATGCAATTGTGTATTTTTCCATGTAAATATGTATTATGCAGCTCTTATCTTACATTATTCTTGCAGGAAAGAGAGAGTGCTTTGGGTGGTACAGATTATACATGTTAGCAATATCATTCATATCATTCAATTGTATTAATTGATAACCTTTTACAGTATTATTATGGGGATTCTGTTAAGTGTTGGACAGAAATGCTAAGTGACCAACTGTTTCTAAAGCCTTTCTTAGGAATATAATTTTAATTACTGTGAAATGGTAAAACGTATTACTTATCTTCTAAACAGTTAAATAACAAATCTATGTTCAATGATAGATTTTGATTAAAAATCATTTATCCAGTTTGCACATGGAATAAACCAGGAACCCGACAATGAAATTTATGAGACAGTGTATTTTTGAAGGAAAGCACTTACTTGGAGTTACCTCATTTTAGATAATCTTAAAAATAATTGTTTTAAAATAATTGTTTTGGTTGCCTCAAACATAACCTGTCCATTCCTAAGTTCATTCAACCCACGCTGTTAAACAGCAGAAGTGAACAAGAAATAGGACCTCAGGGAGTCTGTAATTAATGTTGGTCTTCCTCTGCATCCTCTGCCAAGTAGGTTGTTATATGGGATATAGAGAAGTCTTTGAACCCTAATACCAGTTCAGTGTGTGGCAAGTTATTGTGATTATGAAAGTTACCCTCATAATCTTAATAGGAGATATAAAAATCTTATATTCTTTAAATATTCTAATAAAAAAATTGAAGAAACACTAACCTTTAGAGCTGTTCCTGCAGCTGTGCAAACAATTCACAAAACATAATTGTAAAAAGATTATCTTAGATTTAAGGAATTATCAGAAAACAGAGCACATTTTTATACAAATGTATTTAAAAATCTTTAAAACACCTATGAAATGAATGTTTTCTAGTGTAAATGATTTACTATATTATTCTGTTATGAATATTTGCTACTTGTTCATTGCAAGTTTTACCTGATGGCTTCTTCCTTGGATGAATAAACTAAGCTTTTCAAACTGGAGATGCACCTGAAAAATTTAAATAGTGCTTATATCCATATGACAACTTAATGAGACACTTTCATTTACTGTTTTTTTCCTAGAAAAATAGAGGGATACGGGAAATGCAAGAAGGTGGAAGGAAGATAGAGAAGGGAAAGACCAAAAATCAACCAGGCTTAGAAATGTTTCAAACTCTTTTTTTTTTCTTTCTTCTTCTTCCCGGATATTTTGTTTGCTTGTCTGTTGTCTTAGGTTTTAGGTTTGTTGTTTTTAGGTAGTACCGTCTGTGTTCATTACAATTTTTAGAAGTTTACTCATTTATGCATTGCATTCAGCTGATATGTTTTTGTCATTCCTAGTCTCCTATGTTGCAATCTGACTTTCTTTTTTTGATTCTCCTGCAGAAGAACTGGAACTAGAGTAAAATCTTTCTTTTCTATCAGTCCAACTCAGATCGCTTTGATTTACACCTGTTATTTTACAGAACATTTTCTCACAGGATCCTTCTGTGGCATGATTCTTGGTATTTGACATGTCATAGACCAAAATCTTTCCTTTTTATTGCATTTATGAATCTTTTCCTTTTGTCTGTGGAAAAGGTAGAAGAGAGAAGGTAGTATAATATCTTCTTCTCTCCTCTTACTCTTTGGATAGAACCTTCAAGTAAGAGAGACAAATCTCAGAGGAATAATTAAATTAAAAAGAAATTAAATGTATATTTTTAATTTACTTTTATATATATATTTTTTCAGGATCTTTCTTGATCTATACTATGCATTCTATAGTGGATTTGATATTGGATGAGCACTGGAAATGGACAACAGTAAATTTTTTTTATAATCCAGGACAAATTGGTCCTGACACAATATACACTTAAGATCTACCAGTAATGTCTGTGTTCACAGAAAGTTCAAAGTGTTGTTAAGGAGATCAGATATGAGGCAGCACATTACTTAGTATTGTTTTGTATGGGCCATGGAAGATGGAGAAATATTGGTACAGAAGCCAGCTCCTGTAAAGGCTATTCTGCAGCCTGATACAAAATTCTGTCTGAAGCTTTTGAGATGTCCATATTTTGTAAAGTCAGTTTTCCTTCTAAACCTCTTTTTTTTTATTATTTTTTCCCCCTCTACATTGGTGTGTTCTTTCATTTCTTTGTACATCAGTGATTTACTACTAAACATGACAAAACTCTCAGAACTCAGTGAAGAGAAATTGTGAGAATGTGCTTAACTTCCAGTTTTACTGGATTAACAGTAACCATCAAATAGCAAGGGGTACTGCAAAGTGCATAAGTTTTTTGATAAAAAAACCTTTTTTATAGGTTCAGATTATATTCATTTAGGTAATTCTTTTACCTTGTAAGTGGAATCATATTTGAGACTCCATAGCACTTATAATCTGTTTATAAAGGGGTAGACAGTTGCATTTAAGATACTGATTACTTTTTCTCAAGGGCTATTGAAGATTAAAACCTCACTTTTTTTATTTAGTAGAAGCTAATTATTCCCATTTCACCAAAAATGCAACATGGGAAAAGTACATAGTCTTGTTTTGGAAGGGTTGGTACATTTGTGGGCAGTTTCAAGTCTATCGGTATTCATTTCATAAATTGTTTTTCTGATGCTAAAAATTCTTCATCATCTTCTTAATTAATTTATTCAAATGTGTAATGCACTGATATGCAATTATGATAGCAAAAAATAAACAACTTCTAGATTTGGAATGGGACTAGATGCATACTAGTGGTGTATCTATCTCGTGCTCTGTAGTGCGGTGGATAGCGAAAAAAAAACCTCTCCAGTGTTTATTGATCAGCTTTGTTGCTTTGAAGACAAAATATTTTAACTGAAGCATTAAGTACAGGTTCCAGTGTGCTGTGTTAGATTGGTAGTAGGTTTCTTTTATGTACAGTGAGCTAGGGCAACACATGGCAAAAGTTGAACTTCAGCATAAAAGTGTATCTCTGATTATAAATTTATCTCTCATTTAGTAGTAGTCTGCTGTCCCAGATACCAACAAAAAAATTCTGAAATATTATAAAATGTACGTCTCTGAAACTGCAATGTTAACTATAAAAGTCTTCTACAATTAAAATAGTAGCACCCTCTAGTGTGAATTCAGTTAGACTACTTAAAATCCTTTATGTAAGTGTAGGTGTTTAAAGGGGTGATTAACACAAAGCAGTGTAACAAATCTTATGCTAACATAAATATGTTGAAAGTAGAGGTTGTGCTGTCAAAATGTGGCTCAGATGAGAGGGATGTATAAATGTCTGGTGAGTAGTTACATCTTAAAACTGCACAGCTATTTGAAAAGTTAGTCTATGTCTCTGCCCTTCTATAGACACACTAAACAGGCTGGGGGGGAGGGGGAAGATTGATTTAAATAATTTTAAAGTTAAGCAATTGCCGTAGGATTTAATGCAAAGTGACACCATATCATGATAGAATTGAAATGCTTTTTACTTTATTTACAGTGGTTGTTTCTCATAAAAACTAATTTATTTTTCAAAAGGTTAAGGAAGGATGATAAATTGGCTTGCACTTTTCTGTGTCATTAAAATGCACTTTTTAAACCAAAGAACATATGGACATTTATGAGAACTGATGGAGATCTGAAAGCACTGGTGACAATTAGTGCTTCAATAAATGCTCATCTAGCTGAATCCAGCAAGAAAGGCCATTCATTAAAAAGTATTTTGTGGTATTTAAAGCTTATTCAAAAGCTTTTGAGCAAAAACTTTTATTCTTTCAAGGTTTGAAGATATTGTTCTCCTGCAGATATGAGATGATACTCAAAGCCTTTTTGGCTTCTTTCCAGAAGGTAGAGGAATTGATAGAATCAGTTATGCATGTCTTGTGTACCATCATGTGTACCATCATGCAAATTCTGTCATCCACGTCTTCATTCTTTGAATATAGTAACAATAAACATGTACTCCTGACATCTAAACCTCTCCTTTGATCGAGGATCCTTGGCAGAATCTCTGCTTCGCTTTACTCCTTCTTGGTGTCAAAGAAACTTAGGTCTGAATGGGTCTTCATCTTTTGAACCTGTTCCTTGCCTGCATAAGGGACTGTATTACATTCTTTCTTATGAGTTCCTGTGATCTCCATGAGCTCTGAATTCAATCCTGTGCAGGTCCCCAAAATGGCCACGCTATTTCTAGGAATAATTACATCTTCCTTGCACCCAAGACAGCTTTATCTGTGGTACCTGTGCTAAAGTGCTTTATCTTTATTAATTTTAAAAATATTTTTTTATATGTTCTTGAGCCACAGAATACATAATTTGGACACCCAGAGCAAGTACATTCTGTTTTTATTTATTTATTTTTTCCCTTTCAAGATGTTAACTATTCTTTCTGTTAACTATATTTCTTTATAAGTTCAATATTTATGCTTTTTTTTTTTAAAGGAGATGTTAATTCTGTAATTTTATTATGCTCTGGATTATTTGAGGTACATATAATAGGTGTATATATACACAGTGGATATACACAGTGAATATTATAACTATGAAAGAATTTATTACATTTTCTATTACTATTTTTGTGCTAAATTTAAGAAAATCTCAGAAAGAACTTTGGAGTTACCGTCTAGGATAATTTGCAATTAGAAATCATATATAATCAGTTAACTGAAGCATAGTGATCCCAGTTGTGGAATGCTGACTTGCTTTTCAACTGTATATTTAGATAAAAGTGTGGGATTTTTATGTTTGATATTATGGAGAAAAAACAACACATTAGATTGTTTTGCCTAAGGAAGCTGGTAGAAAGGTCTTCTGACTTTGGTGGTGCATAAGAAGAGACCAGAAAGCATCTGTAGAGAATACAGTAGGTAAAGGTGCACCTGTTTTGGAACCTAAGGATTAATTTGGAGACCTCTTAAAGTCCCTTATTCTCTCTGGTTTTGTTTAATAATTAGGGTTTCTCTGGAATGGTGTTCCATAGTCCCAGCAAAACAATTTGCAGAAATGAAAAAATATATGTCTTCAGAATACTTGTATTATTATTGAAAAACTTATATTGGCTTTGAAAAGTTTGTTTATGAAATTATATTATAATATGATATACAGTGTTTATGATGTTCTTTTCTTATGAATACTAAGTAATTTTCTCTTTTTGTGGGGTGATATTGTAAGAAGATTAGTTGGGAGAAATAAGTAGTAGTTAATTCATTCGCACATTCTCCATGCTGGTGATTCATAATACTGTTTTCTTTTGTACAGTTGAAGTGATATCAAGAGACACAACATTTCAAATTCTTTTCACATGGTCTTTAACAAATCCTTTGCATTTTTTTGCAGTTCAACATAAACTTTTCTGTTTCCTGCCTCTAGTGTTTAATTTTCTATAATGCTTGTTAGATTTCCATGTGTTGGAGTTGAGTTTGGGGAAAAGGAGATTATAACTAAAGTTTCATTCTTATAGAATTTATATACATGCATAATGAAATAGTGACACTTGTTAATAATTTACAGTTATTATTTTAAAATATATTTTTTTTCTCAAAGGATCCTCCTTATTGTATGAAAAAAATAACTGAAACAAATGACTGCTGAAACTTGAGTTTTCTTCCCATGAGAAGTGTACCCATCCAAAATTGTACCTTTGAGCCCAGTTATAGCCTTTTACTTTTGGCCAAATGGGACTCGAAGAACATTGGTTATGAAAGATGAGGAGAGATTTTTCATTTTTACTGCTTTTTCTTTCTTACTTTTTCTGTTAGAATCTTATTTGCTACATAGAGATTCTGCCAGGAGTTCTGGTGTTAAGAATCTGTAGATCTCCAGAATGCTCTGGGCAACATTCCTGCCAGAAATATAATTAGATTCTAGAAAAACATATCTTCAAATGGAAAGAGAGTGTAAATATAGAAAAGTTGATAATTGGATACTAAAAGGAATTAAATACATATTTACAGATGATTTTTTTTAACCTATAATCCATTGGCTTTCCTTTTTTCACTAAATTTTGAAAAGTATTCTATTGAATGTAAAACAGCAGTCAAGAATTTTGAAACTAAATGTACATCATTGTTCTGGCTCCGGAGAGAACAACGACTGTCCTGTGAGGTATGTTTTAGAATTCTTTTTTATATAAGGCTTTGGAATGGCAGCAGTACCACATTAGATAGTATAAAATATACTAGGTGGTTCATGTATGTAAATTGTTCTTGTCATGAGAAGCAAATCTTTTTGTGATCCTATTTAGACTGTGAACTTAGAAAACAGATGTCAGGTCTGCATACTGCCTTACACCAATTGACTGATTATGGAGCTCTGATAATTTAAGATTTTCTTGTAGTCACTGTCCAGGATAGGTGTTGTCTGTGTATAGGACCTTGAAATTGGTTTTTGCTATTAAAGTTTTTAAATGAAATTTCTAAAAAATATATATTGAAATATTTTATTGTGCAAATACAATGGAAACCTTTCAGACTGATATATTTCTTCGAAGATTTGAGCTGGGGGAATTAATGGTTTTTAGCTTAGTTCTGTAGATCTAAAACATTTTGGCATTTTGAGTCTCATATTGCTCTAAGAATAGATATGCACTTCCTCAGTGAAATAAATACAGCTTATTTCTACATGCACCACTTCTGTATGGTGTATTGTGTTCTGTTCTTTCCCTGTTTCCTCCAAGGAAAGAAATTCTTCCTCTAGTGAAGCTGGGTCTCTGATTTCACTTGAAATTTTCTTTCATTTTTCTTTCATTCTTTCAGAATTTTTGGAAATTTTTTTTTTTTTACTTGAAAGTTGTCTTTATTGAAATGTACTATGAATGTTTTTAACTTAAAATATTTTATCCTTTTTTTTTATCTCAGTGAGATTTAGAATTCAAGGAGTTTTTTCTTAGTTTTGTGCTGTAGATTTTATAGCTGGTGAAAGAATAAATTCATAAACGCTGCATCACTTTTACCAGGACCTTCCCATAACAAACTGTTAAACTATATAGTATATTTTAGAACTTTGTGTAGTCAGTACTGTAACTGGAAGATTCTTCCAGAATCTCTTCTTGCAAGATCAGATACTGTCACTTCAGCCTGAATTTATTGATGATCAATTAATTGTTATACATACATACATAATGTACATATCAATTTTTCTATTTCTTTGTTCTGCTGTTACTACTCTCAGCTAAAATAGTTCTCTCTTACTATCTTCCTTCCTAATACATTTTAATGTTCAGTGATATCCTTCCCAGTCTTCATTTTATGTGAATCAGACAAAGGTCTTAGAATTAACATGTAAAACTAACATCGTGATGCATTTTTACTCTTTTGTTTTCCTGAATATCATAGAAGTCTTCAATTGGTGAACAGTTGTTAGCTTTATAAAAACGAGTCCAGTTTCTTGGGGTTAATACCAATCTCAGATTTAGCTGGTCTGTAAAAACTAAAAATAAACCCCATCTTTATGGTTTTTACAAAGAAGAGGCTGACTTTGTTCACATTCTTTTTAAAAATAGGGGGGAGAAAATTAACAATATGCATCTATATAATGACCAGATATTGCTGCTTTTTCACTTAAAATGAATCAATTGTGATGGAAAACCTTGCTGAGGAGTTACTTTCCACTTCTTGTTTTGAGCTCACTTATATGAGATTTCTACCTGACAGATAAGTCTGCATTTAACCAGCTGCACATGAATTGTTGGGTGTTTTGTTTTTTGAAAGACTGAAGAAGGTAAGGGCAGTTTCTGTCTTAATCTGGTCCCATTGCATTCAGTAATATGCTATTTTTTTCTGCAAAATGTTATTTAGGTTTAGTCTACATTTCTAAAACAATACTGATATGAAAATATAGTACCTGTTACCTGAAATGTATATTGAGACTGAAATATTGTTATCTTCAGATATTCCAAATGACTTTATATGCAGCATGTGTTTTGCACAGATATTGCAATACAGAAATGGTCCTGCTAATCATGAAGATATCAAAGTTAGAAATGCCCTTGTAAAAGTGAAAACACCTTAAACTGCCTTGATGGTGGTTTGTATAAGAAAGGTTTAATTTACAACTGTTGCCCAAATAATTTTCAAACAAAATCCAGTGAAGTTGCTGTGATAATTTCCAGTGGATTTCTGTGTTCCACACCCTAAAATGATAAAGGCTATATTTGTTCTGCAGCTGTTTTCTCTTCATTTGTGAAGCAGTGTTGTCTCTTAAAGTCAGGAGCCAATAGGGTTTTTTCTATGATGACCTGCAGAAGTTCTGGGGTTGCAGCATTCTTTCTGGGAGAATTGTGTCAATAGTGGACTTTTACTTGAAAGACTGTAATTTTTGAATACCTGAAGAGCATATTAGCTACAGGACTAAGAGCTAATTTCCTTTACTTATTATTAAATACGTAGAAGTCCACATCTTTACTCCCTGGTGAGTAGAATTCCTTGTTCAACACATGCTACTCAGGAAATAACTTCTTTTGCTTGTATAATAATTTCTTCAATTTGCAAGGAATATCTACTAAATAGACACTGACAAAACAGCTGATGTCACCATTTTTTCTCTGAAAAGGTCTTTGGTAATTGGTGAGATAAAATTAGAATTAAAGCACTGTCACCAAATATAACTATGACCATGGAACAGTAGACCTGTTCACTGGGAAAGATTATTAAAAATGGAGGTTGAGGATTATCACAGTCTTGTCCACCATCACTGTTGCACAAGGCACAATATTCTTCCCTGAAATATACATGAAAGACAAGGAATAAAACATTCTGCTTTTCTCAGCTTCAGAACAGACAGAAGGTTTATATTTGTCCAATGCAAGGTCGAGGTACTAAGGAATAGGATGCTGGACCAGGTCCAAGAGTATCTCTGGAGTCAGAGATCACAGTGTCATCATTGTAGCTGTGGGGCAGACAAACCACCACATAGTTGTTGTTTGCTTTTTTGATAGAAAGATATTTTATAAATTATTACCTGGCCCTGGAAATTATTCATGCCCTGTATATGAGGGGTTTGGAAGAGATCTTTTGAGGACAGAAACAGACACATATTACTAGAATGCTTATGTTGTAGAAATCGGGGAAAAATGAAACAAGTGCCTGTTATGGGTGTTGTTTTTCAAGAATCTTTAAGTAACTAGCCATCACAACTTCTTGGCAGCTTAATTTGCAGGAGTACACTGTTCATTGCTCATCCATCAAAAGCATGGGTAGGATGGAAACAAATTGCTCAAAAGGAGATCTGTGAGAATGGAGAACATGACATCTATTTCCCAAAGCTCCATCAGTCATGCTCCAACTGTGTGAGTGTTTTTTCACTTATAAAAGATAACAGTAAATATGTTCCATCTTCATCAAATTACTTTCATCAATTTTTCTTTTCTCATGCACAATCTTAAGTGACTTCAGTCTTTATGATCTGAATCAAGAAGTTATTTTCAGAAAGACCTGATCATCATATTTCCTGTTATTCACTAATGAATAGGTTCTGCTCTCGCTTCTTGAGGTGTTTCCAGTGTTCATCTTGCTGTGCATACCTTTGCTTTTATTTAAAATGTTGCACCGTGTTGCATAACCAAGACATTATTTGCAGTGTGAGTGCTCTGCTCACGCTATATTCATAGACTGGGAACAAGAACATGTCCCGGAAAACTTGGCAGAAGAGATAGGAAAGACTCTAAGACAAGTTGCTAAAAAACATATTTCATAGTTCTCTATTTTGATTCTCTACAAAGAAAAAAATAATCAACTGCCAACACTCTGCACCTTGTCATTTTAGAGCACATGAATAATAGTTTAAATTTCCTGATTACTCAACTCCTGACTATGGTTCACCACTATTGCATTTTAATTGTTATGAAAACAGGAGAAAAAAACAATGAGGTTAAAAACCACATATGCATGGCCAAAACAGATATCAAACTACAAAATGGAGTTACATGAAAAATTGTTGCAAACACAGTATTTTCAAGAAAAAGTTTTATTTTCAGAACTTTAATGAACAATATTTAAGGAGCACATTATTAAAAAAAAGATTACAAGAATAATAGCTACGAAAAGGTGATTTAGCTTTTGACAACGTCATAATATGGCAAGTAGTGATTACCTTGTTATTACCTTTTTAGAACAACACGAAAAACTGCAATGTTGTGACTTTCTCTGTTCATGACTGATTTTTCAAACATATAGGATGTTTGTGGCCATATATGACAGAAGGTCTCAGATTAAAAAGGGAAATTACTTTTTAATCTTATAATTTCATTCAGTCTTCTCCATGAATTTACATCATGCTAAGTGCTTTGCAGTCCTTCTAATTTGTTAACTTAATTATTGCATGCTTCTCAGTAGTAAAAGATACTAAAATATTTCACCAAGCTAGAATGATTCTATAGATCTCAGAGGAGCTATTGTATTGTATAATTAATACCAGTGTAATCAAAGTAAGAGTTTCTTTTGTCTGTCACTAGAGCCCATTCCTACTCTACGTGCTATAAAGGGACATGGCTGCTTACAATACTGTAGAAACCAGATTTGTAAAATAGTTTTGTCAGGATTTACTCAACCATTTACTTGGCACTGTAGCTAAGCACCCACAGTAATGTTTTTATAGTTAAGTACACTTTTTTTCCTGTAATGAATAAGAAGCCCTACAGGGATTCAAGACACATGAAATTACAAAATATTTACTTTTAAAATGTAATTTTTGCAACACTAAATTATACCAAGTGATAAGGTGCCATGGGTATATTGTATTTGCAAAACACTTTGCCTCAGACGATTTTTAACTTATTTCATTCTTTTGTTTTGTTTTATGCCTGCAAAATATTTCATACCTTCATTTCAGTTACATGTTCTCCATGTTGTTTTTTACCAAAGGCAAGCAGTCCTCAGTATTAGCTCTTTTAAGTGCCATCATTTTCTAGACATTCATTCTCAAAGCTAGCATTTATTAGTCCTAATGTTCCATATTTTCCTTCCTACTCCCTTGTACATATCTCTTTTTCAGTCTATCTGCAAGGCATTTTCATTCTGTGCTTTCAGATCCCTACTGTAAATTTTCTGATGCTCATAAATAACTTACTAAATTGTCACCTGTGAGTACAAATTTTAAGTCCATTTGCACGTCCAAGTTAACACTGCTTTGTATTTTTCTTTCTTCCGCTCTGAACACTGTCTGTTATTAGACTGGCAGATTCTTGAGACCTTTTTCAGCCTGTAAAGTACTAATAATATATTTTTAAGGGTAATTATTTTGTAATTTTATATAGTGAAATGTTAAAAGATTTTCTCCTCACTGTTATTTGTAAAAAAGGCAATCAAGGGACCTCTTTTTTCCTGAGTTTCAATGTTCATTTAACAAGTAAGTACTATTTTTATTCCTTCTAAGCAGTGTCTAGGAAACACATTTAGATGTGTGTGCTAATAGTTGAGTTTTCCAAAACTAAAACTAAAGCTAAACTCTTCTTCAGGACAGTACTGCAAGGCTTGTTTTGATCTTTTTTGCCCTTTTCTGGAAAGGCAAGACTTATAGAGAGGGGCAGTGATTTTTGTCAGGAAAAAAAGGCAAGCATTTGGGCACACAAGCTCAGAACTTAAATGCAAGCAGTGCAGCTGTATGTTTTTATTTAATAATAGATACTCCTACAAACCTTGACTTACATCCACACAGCTATATAACTGCACCATGACTTTTGACTACTAGCATTGATCACATACAGAGTAATTTCCATAAAGGCAGTGGTGCGTATTATTATATTTATCAAATCTGGTTTTAGCTGTGAAAATTTAAAACTTTACCTAATGGTGTTAAATAATAAATAATTTATTAGCAATAAATATTACTGCTTGCATAATATCCCTGGTAAGACTACAGTCTTTGTCCTAGGGAGAGTTAAATTTACATTTCTATAGTTTATGAAGTATCATTAAAAATATTCACCCTTCCCTTAAATTCTGGAAATTTATGAAGACTCAGGAATCTCAGGTCTTCTCTTGAACTTTTTTTCCAGTTTCAAACTCGTGTACGGTATGTTAGCATTGTAGGAACAGACTAAGCAGGAGAAATTCTTGCTACAAGCAGACTTGAGTGCTGAGAAAAGCTGTGATAAGGAGAAAGGCTTATCTTAAATCAAGCTGATCTGTAATAATTAAGCTGTTAATAGTATTTCTCATATTTACTGCTATAGTAGGTGGAAACATATCAGAAAGAAAACATTTCATCTGTTCAGAATGAACTGGAAAGGAGACAAGGAAATTTACCCAAAGGATGCCTGTTATTTTCCTTTAGTATTTTTCCAGCTTTGCTGTAGAAAAGCCTAGGCAGAACCAAAGATGTTAGAGGAGAAGCAAGGTTTCTCAAATGGACAGTCTCTGACAGAAATAGGCAGTAAGAATGTATGTTCAAGTTTTATATTAGTAGTGCAATGTACTTCAGCTTTTTGATGAGACTCATGTTACTTAATGTGCTGTTATTAGCCAGAAAATGGAGGATGAATGGAGAGGTAGAAAATCTTGTAGAATACTCACCACCATTTCAACAACTTAAATTGGGAAGGTTGTGAAGTACTCTAGTAAGGCTGACTTTGTGAGCTGAGTGGCATGATTGCAACAGTAGTTCATCTGGATAGCTGGATGGCAAGATGACCTAAATAATTATTAGAAATGTCTGTAAGTTCTAAAATTACAACCACTCAAACAAAATATGGTTGAATCAGATGAGCATCAAGAATGACTACTAATACTTAAAACTAGCTAGCTGTATAATTTCATTATGTTGTATATATATTATGTTGTATGGTTATTAAGCCATCTTTTTCACTGCAAAAGATATCAAAATTGGGACCACAGTACTGACAATAAAATAAAAAACTCAACTTATCATCAGAAAGACAGAGGCTTTAGAAAGAGAGTGTCATGAAATTACAGAAGGCTTATACATTATTTGAAAGGTTGAGCATTTTAACTTCATGTGGAGGTCATTATAACTGGCTGACATAACTTTACTTTGCATAGATCATGAAATCTGTGATTGTATATGTAGCTGGAGGATCAGGTAATACCTGCTTTAGTATAGTCACTTATTAGTTAGCACAATTGCCCTGAAGGCAAACTGCTTTATTTTAGCCAAAGTGGCTTTGTGTAGTTCACCCCAGTGCTCTAACCACCGTTCTGGTGAGAATAATTCTTCATCTAACCTGTGAAATCTGCCTTTGGATACTCAGTGCAAGATTCCTGCCAGCAGATGTAAAGATGAGTAGGCTGCAGCTTTGTGCCTGGTGAGGTAAGCAAGGGAATCAAAACTCTGTGTTCTCTGGATGTTTCTGGACTTTAGTCAGTCATATGGATAAATCCCAGGCACACACATGAACACATTAATAGTGTTATAGAAGCATCTAATTTTAGGTGTTGAATTTTGACTCCATGTTTTTAATTATAGCCTGTCACCCTTGTATCCCTCAGGTGCGTTTGTCTAAATAGAATTAGGCACACTGACAGGAATATTTTAAGCTGTCCTCAAAAAGCTTCCAGTGATGAAGACCCTGTAAGCTCCAGAAGTGAGGTATTATGGTTTTCTTTTTGATGATTGTAATACAGTTTGGTATTGATAAAGGTATATGTATTTCAATAATTTCTTGGTGGAACAGTGAAAACACTGAAATACTCTGATTTCAGCACACCACTGCAGTATTGGCCAACATAATTTTAATCACAAATTTCTGGAACACCACCAAATGAAGTGCCTCTGATACGAGCAGTGATTGTTCCTAGTCTGAGGTCTTATTACTGTTTTCCTTGTAAAAGGAAGCAACCTTCCATCAATCAAACCTGCAAGCAATAAAGTGTGATCTTTTCAAAAGATAACAAATCCTTTACAGATGGTGTGTGTTCTTAGTATTACAGCTCTGGATTAATCTTGACATGCATCATCCTATACAGATACATCCTGGAAAAGTAGGTCTGAAAAGTAGCCTAGGAATGAATGTTGAGGAAAATGGTTAGAGATATGGGAAACCTCCTTCAAAACAGAATGAACCTATGGGAACAGTGAATTTTTCAATATGAAGGAACCTCTGAAGTGATGGAAAGATGTAGGATATTTTGAAAAGATAGAAGCTTCACTGTGGTCTGGGGAAGAAAGAAAAATGAAATCTGACCCATAAACTGACACTTCAGCAAAATCAGGTGTTATCTAAGTTCTAAATAAACTGAACATGGTTAAGAAAGAGACTCAGAATAATAATGCTTTCATTATTTAAGACACATGAAAAATGCATTTTAAAAGAATTTTTAATACCATAATTGGCCTAATCAGTCAAACAAATCAACATTAACATTTGAAATAATAGGGAGACACAGTGACGTCTCTGTTTACTTTACAGACCACAATTAAATATTGAGAAGAAAATAAATGTTGATATGAAATTAGATGACTTCTCACTAAAAAAAAGTTAGCGTGTATGAAAGGATTATGGAAGAATAGGAAGTACATGCACATAGAAACCTGTGTTTTAGTAGTCGTCTTTTGTGTTGAAAGAATATTGACCTATTTAGTAGTAGCAATCTAGAGTTATATATGCAACAGCACAGAGGGATGAGACATCAACTTTGCTAGCGGCTTTTGCTCGTAATTGGTGACACAGGACTAGTTTTTATACTCAGCAAACACAAGTTCTGCTCTCAAAAGGAATATGTAGAGTTGCAAAGACAATTTTCTGTGTCTCTGTCTCATCCTGGTTTTTTTGTTATCTCCCCTCCTTTGCCCTAGGTTATTACCTAGTCTGCTTCTGTTTTCAGCTCCCAGCAAGACCAGTTAGTGTTATTTTCTCTGACTTCCCTAGGTGCCTTTGGTAGAGATATTGAAAATATAGGAGAGACAGTCTGTTTGGTTTTGTTTCTCATGCTGAATCTCTGCATCATGTAATACCAGGCATGGGGAGCAATTGCAGAAAGAAGCTTGCATGCTTGATAGCCCAGAAGCAGATCATGATACTAATTGCCTAGCATGACACACAGTCTTCAGTGTAGGATTCACAGAAAATGTTGAATCAAGGACTGGAAGTTCAGTTTCTGGTATATTTAGTTTAATCAGGAGAATGAGTCAAGCTGGTAAACATGCCCTGTTTTCCTTTGAGGGTAGATGAACCGTGCTGGCTCTATCAAGGGATTGAATATGCTCACTATAAACAAGATTCTTGTAGGTTAAAGTAGATGACCTTAACAGAGTACAAAGTTTGACACTTTGAAGGATTTAAATAGGTTTTTGTGGGCTCAGATGATACTTGCCTTCATAGAAATTTAATCTCTGGACAGATTTGAAGACCCTGCTTCAAAAGCAAAGGTCATTAAAATCCCTCAATAAAATTACAGTAACTTCATAGTATTGGCAGAATAATATATTCTACCATTACCTGATTTTCATTAGTAGTTGAACAATTTTAATCAGAAACTTAAAACAAACAAACAAAAAATTGTATTTTAATAGATGCCCAGGGTAGAAAATTCTAGTCTAAATAGTGGAGACTGTAAAAGATGAATCTTACTATTAGTCAATAGGTGTCACTGTACATGCTGTCTGTAATAATCCTAAAGAGAAAATAATTTAGGTATCAAAGCAGGGAAAAAATATTTCAGATGACCTGCCTTTTGTTGAAGCTAATCAAACAAAACAATTTACAAGCTAATTATAGTCCTTTTGCAGCAGCAAATGGCTGTAGTAGGGCTTCAGATAAATTCTCTCATTGGTTTGAAGCAGGATATTTAAAAGAGACAGTGGCAAATCTATATAACTTTAGTTAATCACTCTTATGCTGCTTCATGGACTTGAACAGTAAAAAGCTATCAACAACACATACATACGGACATTATTTGGGACACAGTTCAAACAAATATTTGAATCATTGTAGTCTGTTTTATAGACTGACTTAGGAGTAAAATACCTTTACTGACAGGTGCTAAAATGAATAGATTTGAATTTAGCAGCTTAGCATTTCTGGAAACTACTACAGGATAAACGAATCTTTAGCCAAGAGTTTTTTTAGCAATCAAAATCCTTTTTACTTTTGTGTGTGATGGTTTTTGTGCTTCCCCCCCTATATTTCATTTGCAAAGCCTAATAGTATTTATATTCAAAGCTCTCTAGGCAAAGACAGACCTGCCATTGTAGAGGACTTTGCACAGTGACCCCTATGGGGCCTGGTCCTGCTCATTATAATTATCCTTCTGTTCATGCAATTTGACATACTGAGAAAAGCTATCACAAATAAATCAAGTCCATTTCAGTCCCTTCTCTTAAAATATAACATTATAAATTGCATGTAATACTAATTGGTACTTGACCTTTATTTTGTTATATCGATTACTTTCTAAAATGGTTTAGAATGAGTACTACTTCTAAATGAAATATTCTGAGTCATCATCCTTCTGAATTGTTTTGAGTTTGCTGACCAAACGGATAAAGATAGATGATGTGGAAGTAGTTTTATTGTGGCCATGTCTGTTGACCTATTTGAGGCCCCTGAAATAGTAATAGGCCCAGTTTAGAAATATGCAGCATTCATTTCATGAGCATAGGCTAGAGAGCTCTGTTCAGGACAGTATGGTGCCTTAAAAACCTGCCAGAAATATGCCATCCTTTTTTTGGCATGGCTTTATAGCTGTGCTATGAAATACAAGACTTCCTTTTTTTTTTTTTTTTCCACAAATTAAATTTTTGAAGCTGTTGGTTGTAATATAGCCTAGTACATTTGATTGAGAAGGAGAAATAGATGAATGTGAACTCAGTGTTTGTAATTGCTTATTTTTCCCTTTACAGATACATTTTTAATTTCATCAGTGCCAAAGTCAAACTGCAATATTTGAAGATGTAACCACTTTTCACCCTTTCCCAACTAATAACTACTAGGATGGTTTCTGTCTTAACATTGTCTCTGTTTGTAATGGCAAATGTGCAGTTTGCTGTCCGAATGTGTTGGGTTGTTGGATAATTAGCTCTTTCCTATTTATGTATGTGCTTATTGTGTTGTGTGAAACTACCTATAAGCTTGTGAAGGAGCCATTTTTCTGCTGCTTAAGATGCTTTTTCATAACTCTTGAGTTTCAAGAGCTAGTTGTTTTTCTTCAATGAATACCCAGAAAATAAGGACCTCTCTCTTGAAAGTCTTTGTAAGATCCTATAGAACACCAATTCAAGGTACTGAGAAATAATTTTTTAATTTTTCTTATTTTTAACTTTTTTTAATGGAGATATGCATACCATATACTTTTTTTTTTTAACGAGAACAAGTGAATTCACTCGGTATTTGCATTTAATTACCATTACATGTTTTCAGAAATTACAAGCTGGACATGTTTGCACTGAGAGTCAGACAAATTCCTATTTTAAGGAATAAGATAACTTGCACATGCATGACATTTTAAACATTATTGGTAATCATGGCTTTTTATGTAGATTTAGCCCCTTTGTATTTGTGCATTCTATTTTAGAAAGTCGTTTTCCTGTCAGATAAGCTTATCATTCTGTTGTTTTGTAATTAGAAAATTATGGTGGTACAAAGTTCTTAGTATCCATCAGAAACAGTATCAAACATGAAAAATTTCTGTAAGCACTTAGACCTGATTTTTCATCTGAAGACAGAGAATTTCCATTATGCCTATTCATGTTTGTATGATCTCTATATGTGACTTTAGGATTATGTTGTCCTGCTTTCTAATCTGCACCTGCTTGTGTTCATCCATCTGGCTAAGTGTGAGGTGCTGGAATCTACACTTCTGCCAAATATAACCGATGTTTAACACATGCTTATGCCCGTATATAGTTCTCTGCTTAGTCATATTTTTCTACCATATGTCTTGCTCTTCAATTAAAAAATACTTTACTCTTGGGTTGGGCTTTTTTAAACAGATAATAGACTAATAACTCTGATAAATGTTACATGAAAAATCAGCTTTCAGTGAGCTTTTTGGTTACTGCTTATCTTTCAACTTCTGTTGAATATTTCAACAATATTCAACAAATTATCAATTTCTCACAATTTTTCTATCTGTAACCATAATTATTATAACATCAGACTACATATAATTAGAAGTAAATCAAGACTTTTGAAAAAGATAAAATTTGGTTTTATAATGATTACGGAGTGCATTCTGGGCAGGAGAGAGCAAATTAGGAGAGATAATTTAAAGATATTCAAGGGGAAACAGGAGCTGTGGCTTCTGAAGAGCTGAGAACCCAGGAGCCCACTTTTGTCTCTCTTTTCCATGCTGCTCAAATCCTATGTCTCTCTCCTTCATTTTGGTGTTGAGAATGCACAAGACTCCTTATGTTTATTTCAACTTTATCCATAAAGTAATAGCATTTTAATATTCCATCCAAAGATGTAGATTGTTCTGCTAGTCTGCTCCAGTGGGTGATGGGAAGGAGAAGGAAGCAGTAAGGCCCAGACTGGCTCTGCCTCTGTAGGAACTTAGTCAGAATAGCCACTGAGCTAATGGAGTAGCATGATAATCTTGTCCACTTTGTTAATTGGGTGTTTTCAAAAGGTGACACTCAATTATGGTCATACAAACTTAAAGGTGACTGACTCTAGATCTATATAAAACTGTACCTTTTCTAGTGATCGGGTGCTTCTTTCTGTCCCTAATTTTGAGTATTATTTTACTGTAAACATGACTGTATATGGCATGCTTTTGAGCAGATTTGTTCATGAGATTGATGTGAACAGATGGTAAGGTGAGCATCACATTGGCAGCTAAAATATGGACCATCACTTGAAGGTCTGTTTTGTTCTCATAAAGGACAATACTGGTGCAGTATAACTGTGATACAAAATACAATGGTATGCAGATTTCTTTAGAAAAGGAAAAATCCTGGTTTCTGCAGCTGTTTGAAGTTGAATGGCTGCTGTGGAAATCTTTGTAATTTACATAATGATTTCATAGGCTAAAATATTAGCAGTCCTATAAATGACTGAAATGTTTGTTCGTTAATGCAGAGCGTTTATGTAGTTGTTACAAATGTCTGACATAATCTTTATGCAGAAATACAGACTGAGGAAATTGAGTGTGAAAATAAAATGCTCTTTGGATATATCTGTGCTGTTTCTGTCACTCCAAGGAAAACATTCAATTGCCTCCATCATTTTGTGTAATTGATGATTGCAAAACAAAAATTCTTCTTATTACCATATGAATGAATTTCAAGTTGGAATTAGAATGCACTGAAGTCATCTTTCTGATGGACTTCAGTGAAAAATATTCTTGCTTAAAACTATCTTAGTATTTGATGTCTGGAAGTAGCAAATACTATTGCAATTAAAAAAAAAAAAAGGTTTCAGAGGTGACCAGGAGTAGTACAACCATAGCTAAATTAGTGAAAACTGAATGGATAACAGAATTAATGGATGAATGGATAAATACAATATGCTTGTGGAAGAGCAGCCACGGCTGTTGTGAAAGGAAATCTTGTCTCTTGGATATATGCTGCTTCTTTGAGAGAATTGGTTGTTATGTGATTCTTGTTAAATCCATTTTGCTGGGATTTCTTAAAGCTGTTGACTATGGGCCTTTACCAGAGGCTATAAGGGAAACTGAATAGTTATAGTTAACCAAGGATAAGTTAAAACACATGATGCTTTGATCAGTGCAGAGAGGTTTCCAGTGAAGTCTGCAAAATCTTTACTGAATGTAAGCTTTTCAATATATTCATAAATAGTATGGAACAGATAAAAGTAAGCAGTGATACAAGTCAGTTTGCAGTTGACTTAACTTATTCAGGGTATTTAGGACAGCACCAAAAATGAAAATTTTCTGTGGAACTTTATTGAATTGAGTGTTTTTCAAATAAAATGACAAAGGAAAATCAGTATAGTAAATTTAAGGTGGTGTGCATGGTGTGTGTGTGGGGAAAAATCTTAATTTCGTCTATAAAATTATGGGGTCTGAGTTGAGCATTATCATATGGTAATGAATGCCTGGGATTATGATATGTAATTCTTTGAAAACTAGATATTCAACAGCAGACAAAAAAGCAAAGCAAGTGCTATGAGCAAAAGAATGGAGAGAGTATAATTATGATTGTATAAATCCATGGTTTTCCTACATCTTAATGACTGCCTGTAGTTTTATCAAAAAGATATAGTAAAACATGTAAAAATGCCCATGTTGGGTTAGACCAGTGGCCAAAAGCATATCAGCATGAATTATGTTTCTCCTGTTAAAATTTTCCATGGAGATATCTTTTTATGCTAGTCAAGCTGTGTGAAGGGAGTGAGATCTGCCAGGAAATCTTCAGGCTTAGCCTGTTAGCAAACTGTACCAATTAGGTGGTCTAAAGGGAGCAAAAGCTTTTGGATATGCCTGCCACAGGTTTTTAGGAGAAGTCCATTCAAAGTTAAGGGAAAAAGCTTTGGAGTTCAGGTAAGGGAGTTGGACAGTCTTTGTTGTCTACAAATACTACAAGGACTACGTGTTTTGCAAAGATTGTTACCTCTCTTGTGCCTAATACAGTTGTGTGAAATACCCAAATAAATGTGGAACACTGACATTACAGGAGATCTGACAGTCCTGGGAACACTCTTGTAAGTATGGGCGTATGTTTTCTATCTCATGACAAGGAGCTTTGTGGCCATCTTTTATGGTAAACTTGGTTTCTACCACATATCAAAATTAATCAGAAATTCAATGTATTAGGCTGCAAATCATACTGCTTCAAAACAAAGTTTACCAGTGGACAAATAGTTTATGCATTAGAATTCCTTCTTTTAAGATAATTAAGATAATGTGTGAATATTTGTGGAACATTTTATACCAAACCAGTAAGAGGTTCTGAAAGAACAAAACATTTTGAAAAAGAAACATTTAATTTTTTTTTTGCCAAAACAATTTAGCTAAATTTACTTTAAATTACTGTAACACCAAGTCCAAATAAAACCCATCAGCCAGTCTTCACTATCCTGCACTCTCCAAATTACTTAGCTCTGCTAGATGCCAGTCATAAGCATTCATTCTAATTTCTTCATTATGCTATTTACTATCCAAAGAAAAGAAATAACGGGTAGAAATCCTCATTCTAATTGTGAATGGTCTGAGCTCAACATTGCTGTAGATTTTTATCTGTTAATGTGAATGAGAGGCAATAAAAAGATTCATTCTAAAGTTTTCCATCTTTCCAGACAATTTCAAATTAGACCAGAATCTCTTGGTCTCTGATGGCTGTGTTCCTGGAATATTCAGTATGTCAAAAATACATGGTTAGAAACACAAGCCTAAAATATTTTGCTGTGTCATTTGATTCTGGGAGATAGGGAATGCATCCTGTCAATGTGACTAATGACTAATTAGACTGTCCTATAAATGAGCAGAGTATAGTTATACATTGACAAGGACTTTTAGTACTACATATGTTAGCTTTTGAGAAAGTGAAATTTAAGTTTCTCATTAGGCACATTGCACTGTAGCCTAGAAATATTCATATGTTTTTTTCCATCCTATTGAATTTTCCACAGCATATGAAGCAACTAAATTATGAAGAGGTGTAAAGAAATTGAAGTAGAAAATAGAACATCATGTATTAACTCAGAGAATCTAAGTTGTCTAAAGAAGATGAACCTAATATACATGACCAAATCATAATCGGGTATCACAGCAAGTTATGAGCCATTGTTAAGGTCAACACACATCAATTAATGTAACATAAGACACTGCATAGTCTTTAGATTCTCTTGAAGAATCTAAACCTTTTCAGTGTTAAGCTAGAAGAGAGATTGCTCTCTAGAAGCAGCCTTTTTCATATTTTGCTCACTGGACAGTTACATTACTTACATAAATGAGAGTTTTTGCTGCTTTCTCAATACATTGCCATCTCAGCAGTGCTAAATTTCCTTTTTAGAAGATACTTAGCAAGAATGTATGGCCATGGGCAAGTCTCTGTTCTTTGGAAAATAAACAGTATGATGCATCCTGAATACTGTTATTGCATATACTGTGAATTTCTGAAAGATTCTGGAAGAACTCTGGCAGTTCTGGAAACAAAATAAATCACAGGTAACTTCCATCAGCTTCTCAAGAAGGGATGGCAGCTGATGGTGTACTGAATACACACTTATTTCCATGACTGCCAATGGGTAAGTGGAAAGTTACAGCTTCCAATGCCAGCTTTGTTTTGATGCCTGTAATTTACCAAGTATTTGGCTAATGGATGCCCATATCCTCTTTTTCTATCTCATCAGTTCCATAGTCATCTATCTGTAAGCATGATTGATTTGGTATGTACCTGCTTCACCCTGATTTCTACCTAAATGGACATAGAGACAACATCATTACAGTAAAATAAATTCACTAAAATTTGTGAATGTTTTCTGAAAAACTTTCATACAGTGAAATATTGTCTGATTTTGTACTAGTAGTGCTGAGTCATAGTGGGGGGAAGTCTTTTCTTAGGTCATAAGGGAGACAAGTTTGAGACAGCTTTCAAACCTCACCTGGAACCCCAGCATACCTGGCACCCTCACTTTTGTTTACAAATTGTGTATGATAGAGGAACAATCACTGTATAAATAGCCAAGTTCTTCTATTTAATCTTTGGTTGAAAGAAACCCCAAAAATTTTACATATAAATCAAAGGATTAGAGATGGGCAATAATGAGGGTTAGAACTGCTGAAACTATTCTGCCATGAATAGTCATAGTAATGTAGTGACTATTCATGGCAAAATAACTATGAATAGTCATAGTAATGACAGTTTGTAGCCATTCTGCTATGAATAGTCTTCATAGTCATTCTATTAGGCTTACTTCTGCATGCAAGGAATATGTACATTCTGGGTATGTAGTGTCAAGTGTCTCTCCAGTAAAGCTGAGCTTTCTTTACAGGGAATCTAAGAGATCTCTCCAAGAAGCTTCATGGTAGGTACTCAGGAGAAAAATAATGTAGTTGCTTCCTTGTCACTTTGTGTAACTCTATACTTAAGAAAGCTGTAGCACTAGAATTGGATAAATTAGGCTTGAAATACAATGATGTAAGCATAGAAACAAACTTATCAGATTATTTGTAACATATAACTTGACTGAAATCAGTTCAGTCTGTTTACTATATATGTCTTAGTGTTCAAATAATGTAATTTTAAATACCAAGTGTCTGATCTTCTAAAAGGGATTTATCAATGCAGGGAAGTGAAAAATATCAAGCCTAGTGTCTTTGTTCCTGAGCTTCCTTACAAAGTTTTCGTATGTGGTCAACAATACTTTTTGACCTTGCATAGTGAGTTTTGTTACTAACAATTCATTTGATGAGGTATCTGTGTTTCTTCTGAGAATTACTAGGATGCTAAAACCCAAGCACATTTTCCCTAGTGTGATAAGGTTGAAATAAACTGGAAGGACACCAGGTTTATTCCTAATGCACCTCAAATTTAGAGTATCAGCACAAATGAAGAACAATTTTGTCCCTTGGTTTTGTGTTTTTGGTGTATGAAACTAAATGTCATACAGATAAATCTGCACATGATAGAGTGCAATGCTTTACATACTGATGGGGAGAAACTGGTGTCTTTAATGCCTGTAAAGCATTAATATTTTAAACAATAATAACCATACTGTTTCTATTGGGAATCAAATAAGAAAGGCTATTCTATTTTTGTTCCTAGCCATTGGAAGAAATATTTGTTCTCTTTAAAACTGTTTTTTGTGTCCAGTGTTGTCAAAGAGTTAAGAAAACAAGAAATGTATTGTACTTAACATCCTCATCTCTGGTTCCATGAACATAGCTGTATCAGTGATTGATTTCTGTTTGTTAATTACAATATAACCAGAATTTTAATTTGAAATCCTTGTTAGCCTGGCAATCCTTTGAGGGATAGGAGATAACCTTCTATGTCCCGCAAAGGGATTAACAAATGCTATTCTGGGAATTAAATTATTATCTAGTGTAAATGATTCCAAAAGCAGCCTGTCCAAAAACTGAAGTTGATTAGAAATTTTGGAAGAAATAGAAAGATATTGCTTTTGGATATTAGTTCTGCTTATCAATCCATTGTTTACAATCATAAACACATGTATAATTTTTTTTAACATTTTGTGGAGTAAGCATTATGTGAAGGACTGATCCAAATAAAAGGGCAATTATGTGAGACAGTGGCTTCATCTAAACTGTAAGGAAGCCAAACTAACATCAAGAAGTTTGCAAGAAAGTGTTTTAATTGGGAAGCTGTAAGAAAGCTTTAATATACAGAAGAGAATGTGGTTCAGGATGACATTCCCACAATTCAAGATGTTAAAATTATCCTAAGTGCAGTATAGCTCAGATGGAACTACTTAAAAGTGAAACAAACCCAAATGGGTCAAAAAAAGGCAACAAATCAATAGCACAATAACTTCAGTACAAATTCTGGAAACTGAAAAAATGAGGAGGAGAAAGTGCTATCTGTAGGTCTGTCTGAGTTTTGGTGAAAGTTAAGTTATATGGTGCTATATGGCTTCTGCTGCTTTCAGAAATAAAAACATACATACAAGACAAAGCAAACTGTGCCACTATTGGAATAGTACTGTATTTTACAGACTTTATAAGGAAGTTCCCACAGTGATGAGTTCAGTGAATACCAAAGTGGAACTCTGTGGTTCTGTTATACAGGATTTTATTTTTTTTTTAAATAGACTGTAGGGCATGTGAATTAGAGGAGAACTGGAAGCCTGGGATTCATCTGGACAAATGGAGGTGTCTAAATCTAAGTTTATTGTTTAGAGTTCACCTTCTAGTCAGTGGAGAGAAATGGGCACTCCCAGTTCAGTAGACCATCTCATTTGAAGCAGACATCTAAAATAATTTACCCAAATTGGGCCCTATTATATGAGCTGAGTCCTCCCTGAAGTGGCAGTGAAAGTAGACCATGCAGATTTCTAGGTTTTTAAGTTGTCAGAACAAAAAAAACCAAGGAATATAAGTAAAATGAATTTGTTTTGCTTTCTATGTCTCTTTTCTTTTCCCTTTTTTTTTTCTTTTTTCTCTCTTTTAGTTGGGTTTTTTGGGGGTTTTGGGCTTTTTTTTGAAACTTCTAAAGAGCCGTATGAGCAATTGAACAATTTTTAAGATACAGAAGTTTTAGAGATCTAATGTTAATTTAGATTTATTTTTTTTTCAGTAAAAGTCTATGTAATCCTACATGCAAAGTGGAGGGGAAAACAACTAAGTAACAATTTGCTTCATAGAAGAACTTCAGTATTGCTTGAATAAAATCCCCAAAGAACAAGCTTTTATTGGACAAAAGATTGTGATTCTATTAAAATGGAATAATTCAATGCAATTTGAAATCTGTGCTGGCTGAACTATTGTGTATCAAATTAAGTTGCTATAAACAATAACAAAATGGGTGGCAGTTCCAATAAAGGCACTGGGTTATTTAACTTTGCATAATCATATGTAGTAAGATGCCATGAAAGCAGCAATGTGTAATTTATACATGACTTAAATTAGTCTATTTTGCAGAATGAAACGCCATTTTCATTATTCTTTTTTTACTTAAAATTAGTTTAATAGTTATTACAGTGAACTGTCTCACTGTTTCTTTTCAGTGAAAAAAAATGCACATCTCAGTGTGTATACTTGGATTTATTAGATTATGCTCATGTAATCATGTGATGATTTTTTATTTGGTCTCTGGAAACATCTCCAATAACATCAGAATGACTAGGTTCAGATTTCCCCTGTTAACTTCTGCATCTGTTACCCCCTCAAAAAGTGTAACCACTCAAATTAGAGAAGTTAATACTAATGAAAGAATACTGAAATTTATGTAGAAATGTTAGTAAAAATGTGGATTTGGTTAATAAATGGGTTAAGGAATTTTATTCCAACTTGCCAAACAGGTAAAATTACTTCAGAATTAAAACCAAAAAGTGTAACCAATAATCACCTTCCATAAGTCTTTCACGATCACGGTACTGTTTATAAATGTGAAGCTCCTTATGATGTGGTCCAATCTTTGCTCTGAGTTCTCATCTGTGCAGATTCAATTATATGTCTGTCATTGTACTCAGTCACTTTTTCCTCTTCGTTTAGTTTTTGTTTTATTGAGCACAAATTTTGTGACTGGCAGTTTACATTTTCTTATGCCTTTCTGACCATAGATCTCCATTAGATCTGGACACAGATTTCAGTATTTTACATTCTCCATCTTGTGTTCTCATTCTCCATACTCTTCAGCTATTTATGGATTCTGTATCCCATTTATGGTGCAGTCTTTTCATTATTTTGATAAGATGCTGAGTAGAAGAAAGTATTTTGAATCAAAGCATTTCTCCTTGTATTTGGACTGAGACTTTTAAAATAAATGATTGGAATTCTTCAGGAAAGACAATATTTTATGTTTACGTGTAGCTTTACTTTTGAATGAAAAAGAAGATGAAATGTAGCCCATATTCAGCGAAATGAAAATGGAGATTATATACTCTTAAGTGCAAAGTGTAAGGTTTATCATTTAAAAATGATTTTTTTTTTTCTCTTCAAACATTTGAACTTTGAAATACTTGGAGGAATAATTTCCAATCTTACAATATTTTCTTTCCACTTAAAGGACTCAATGTGTTAGGCAATTTCTCATTCTAAATCCTACGAGCCTTTGATTTTTAAGAGTTCGTGGACTAATTGCAAACAAATTCAAAGAAAATGCAAAGTACTGTATATATCAATAGCTCATATTTTTTAATATTTAAAATCATCTCTGTCTCAATATTGTCTATGCATTGTGTTTTGTGATTTTCAGAAGTATGTATTTTGTCCTTTGGAATAAGCTTTTTACATTTCACTACTGTAGCCCCTAACTACCACACACTACTAATAGCATATCTTAATACCGTGTGAGAAAATAAAAAGGAAAAATATCTCTAATAGCTTTGTTGGAAGGATGAAACTTAGTGTTATTGCTAGCTTTTATTTCATTAATTACTATTTAAGTACCAAATACTGATGTTTCAAAGGATATAGGGGAAAGTTAAGACATTTTATGTATATGTTTTCCCCAAGCCTGCAAAAGCAGTGACTAACTTATGCTTGTAGGTGTTATGCACAACATTAGCTCAAAGACTCATTGAGACATGCTTGCCAGAGATACTTCCTACAGTTGTCCAGCAACTGCCAAGCATGCTTCCAATTAGAGACTTAATGCAGGATGGGTCATGTTTGCTCCTTTCTCCTTCTTAGTCTAAAGAATTTCTATCTTCTTTTTTTTTTTTTTTTTTTTTAAATCTTTGCCTGGGTTTAAGCAAACTGTGTTAATAGTATTCTTGTTGTCAGGGCAGCAGCAATATTGTGTTGCCTTCAGTCAGGAGTGCTGGAAAAAATATATTGGAGGTAATTCCCGAGTTTGTCAGCAGAGCTATAATCATAGCCATAGAGATGCTTTAGTATTCGGATCATTCAGTGCTCGCTTCACTTGTTGATGCCAGCTTTACAATGTTCGGGCCACAGTTTTGGCTGTAATAAAGCCACTTTTTTACACTACAACTATTTTGGCAGTTCTTGTACAGAAGACGAGCTGTCTAGGGGAGAACTTTTTAGGGAAGAGGTAGTCTTAGGAAAGGCAGATGTATTGAATAATTTTAAACTTTCATATGTTTGTAGATAATCGGAGCATATTTCTCTTACAAAACTGTTGAAAAAATGCCTCTCATATTATTTTTACTTTTCATTGAAGAGAAGATGTATCTTCTTATTTGAGGAATCCACAACCAATTTAGAAAACACCAGACAAGATGAGAACTCATCCTTGATACAGAACTAGCCAATTTCTAGATGAGCACAGTAAGTGATTTGCGTGGTTGCTACAAAATGTCAATATGTTAGACTCATCAGTTATCTAATCAGTAGGTTACTGTGTATTCTGACAGTCCTCCATGAAGACAGATTTGTTTTACTTTGCATACAATAAGTTGTTTCTATAACTGTTGCTTCAAAGAATTTTGTCATCTGTGCAATAGCTTTTTCATGTGGTTTTTGCTGTGTATTTCCTCACTCAAAATGCATAGAAGAGACAATTAGTAAGAGTAGTTAAAACAGAATATGTATCATGGAGAAAATCAAGTTATTAAAACCTTTTGAAGTTGTGGTATCTGAAAAAAACATTTCATATCCTGTAGTTGAATATTACGAGCCCTTTTAATGTTGTAACCTGAAAAGATGTTAAAAGCAGTCTTATCACAAAGTTCAGTGAAATACTTGTTCAACAATATCCTGCTTAATGCTGTCCTGCAGTACATTTCACCTGTACATGCATTTAGTGCTTCAATATTGAATACAAATATGACTTAAAGAGAGAAGATTTAAAATTAACTGGTAAAACCCCCTACCCTTTGTCAAATCTTACTTTAAGTTAAAAATATTTGTTACTGATCTGAAATAATCCTCTAAGAAAAGATAGCTGTATAGTTATAGAGAGAGGTAGGAGATACAAATCTGTCAAGCGTCATATCTGTGTCAATTATTCCAGATCTGTTAACTATTACTGTGCTTTGAATATGAAGAAATAGTTAAAAACCTTCTTTGTGTAGGCTTATTGTGGGGTTTTTGTTAAAGCTATGATATGTAATATTTTTTAAGTTAGGGCCTCTGGAAAGATGTTTTGTACCATAAATTTTTGACAGAAATTTTATCTGTGATGTCCTTCACGTTATTCTGACATATTACGTAAGCTGTATGAGTGCTACCAAAACTAAAATGAATCTTGGGATTAACAGTCCAGAGAATGACTACAGCATGCACAATTTATGGCTTAAAATGAAATCTTTTAGAAAATACCTCAGAGCTGACACATGAGGCACCAAGAAAAGAAAAAAAAAAAAAAAAAGTGCAAAGGACAGATAATTGGGTGTCTCATAAAAGCAACCAAAGAGCAAAGAATCCCGGTGAAGAGTAAGTGACAAGTGGAGTGAAAGGCTGTTCTGAGTTAGATAAACCTGGATCAAAAGTAGAATAGAGCGACTACAGAGGCAGGAAATAACAGAAGGAAATTTCGGAGCTCTGACAAAAGGACATTTTTGGAGCATTTTTACTCCTCTAATGTAGACCTCAGGCAAAAGGACACATTACTAGCAAGGTCAAAATTCTCTTTCACTGGAATTTCATTACTTGGAAGGTAAATTTGATCGGTGGTTGTGGTAAAAATAATTATAACTTCTTAACAACTGAAAGGAAACATTTTAAATTGGGCATATTCCATAAGACTTTCAAGACCAAGCACTATGGAGCTCAGATCCTGCAAACTTTTAAGACCCTACATAAATGTGAGACTGTTTTAAAATCAGTATGTGTAATAGAAAATATCAAAACAATGAACACTGTTCCTGTATGTTACAAAATAGAACTTTTGGGAAACAATGTCCTGGTATGGATAAATCTGTAAAGAGGGTTATCATAGAATCATAGAAATGTCTGGGTTGGAAGGGACCTCTAGAGGTCATCTTGTCCAAGCCCCCTGCCAAGAGCAGGGCCATTTTCAGCTAGAGCAGGTTGCTCAGAGTTCTGTCAAGCCTCACCTTGAATGTCTCCAGGGACGGGGTCTCAACCACCTCCCTGGGCAACCTGTTCCAGTGCTCTACCACCCTCATGGTAAATAACTTCTTCCTTACATCCAATCTAAATCCACTCTTTTTTAATTTAAAACCATTCTCCCTTGTCCTCTCACTCCAGGCCTTTGTAAACAGGCCCCCTCTAGTCTTTTTGTAAGCTCCCTTCAGGTACTGGAGGTGGCTGTTAGGTCTCCCCAGAGCCTTCTCTTCTCAAGGCTGAACAATCCCAGCTCCCTCAGCCTGTTCTGGAGAGGTATGCTAACCCCTTGATCATCCTTGTGACCCTCCTCTGGACCCGCTCCATCAGGTCCATGTCCTTCCTGTGCTGCTAAGGGTTAAGTAACAGCAAAAGAGTATGTAATTTTGCTATTCTTTGTTTCAAAAAATTTTTGTGTGTTTGTGAATTCTGTGCATGTTGATAATACAATACTATGCAAAACTGTGTTTTAAAACACCCAGGATGTTAATTAAGTTAATCTTCTGTTATTGATATAAGCATGATCCTATTTAGTTTTCCTTTCTTAAAAGGTTTTAGATTTTTAAGGGAGTTGCAAAACCAAAGTTGTTTCTGAAAAGGCATAGCTACATTATGACTATGTTAGGACACCACCACCACTTCTTCAAACATCATTTTCCTGGTATAATCCACCAATATAATGATAAAAAACCAATAAACTCTATATGGACTAACATGGAAATTAAATTACTGTAGAAATCTCAGGTCGTGATTATATTTAAAACTGTATTTCAGTGGGCAGGTTTGGGATTACGGGTAATTGCAGTGGAAAAGTAATAGCATCCTTGTAGAGTTACCCTGTTTTGAAGATACTTGCTACTGTAAACTTGAATTATGCTGACAATGAAATTTAACAAAGTGATGTTAACATCTTCACAGACAGAAAAATACGAAGCCATGTGCATGTGTTCACCGGGTTAGTCAGCTGAATATAGGAGTATATGATGTATTTTTCCAAAGATGCACATTTGTGCAGCTTCACAAAGAAGTAGTCTGCTAATTTTATTCTAAGGAGCCATTCAGTTTTGATTTATTTTGGCAAACATATCTCAGTCTACATACAATTTTTTACCTGATTTTGTTTTGTTTTGTTTTATGCAGGATAGATGAGACATTGATAAGAAACTGCCATGGTTAGGCAATAAAATTAAACCTGAAATAACTTTCATCAGAACTTCTATACAGCAGTATATTGAGTTGCCCATGTCAGTTGAACACAGCACTCAAACCCAAAAGTGGAAAAGCCCTTTTTTCATATAAATGTAGAGTGGATAAACCCTATACCACGCAGTAAAGTGAGTAAATTTATTGACTGTTTCTCTTTCTATCCTGTTTAGGCATATTCTTTTTTGGTTTGTTCCCCAAATGTCTGTCAAGTTGCTTGTACTACTCTCCTGCTTTCAAAAGCGATATTACTGTGCAAACTTATGCTATCAAAAATATGAATGAGTTGGTGATGGAAGCATATTTTTGTGTCTTGTATGTTCCAAAGCAAGTTGATCTCACAACTTAACCGTGATGCTTAGTATAAAAAAAATAAAAGTCTATCCTTAATTCAGAGGCAATGTAAGATAAAGAGAAGCCTTATAAGGGGAAAGGAGAAAAAAAGGGGAATGTAACACCACATGTAGAAAGGCTATTTGTATAGCCTTGTATAGCCTTCAGAGAACTGTCATTTTTAGTAGGAGTCTCTTAAACATCTATATTTTCAGCATTCACCAGGAGAGACAAAAGTCCTGATCTCTTTGAAAAACATGCACTAATAATACATAACATGTTAAAAAAATCTCAAGTGTGTAATATTTTCTTGAAGTTTGGTTAGAGTATAGGTGGGGAGATAGCATGACAAATACAAAGTCAGGTAATCACATTGCATTATTGGAAATAAAATGTTAAATCATAGGTTTTATGAAGGGCCTATTTTCCTCATATTATTAAGGCAATATTTCTATTTTTCTAATATTACAAATTTGTTTCTTGGCTAAGAGACTTACATGCTTCTAAATTAATATATTGCTACTTAGTTGAGATTATGACACTTTCATATGAGTTTTTAAGTCAAGTAGTTAGAAGTATTGGAGGAGGATAACTAATGACACCAAGAATCTCTCTTCATTTTCTGCCATTGGGCTAAATGTCATATATACATTGAACATGAATACTCAAAATGCTTCTCTCTACCTTTTCTGAAACCAAAGAACATATTTCTTTATAGAGTAAGTTTTGTAAAGTACAATTATAGTAGTATTCAGAAATAAACATTAAAGGGTTTTTTTATATGCTGAACTACCTATAGTATTCTTTGATAGCATCAAATCCTGAAAGCCGC
Source organism: Chloroceryle amazona (assembly GCA_027560015.1). Classification (NCBI taxonomy): domain Eukaryota; kingdom Metazoa; phylum Chordata; class Aves; order Coraciiformes; family Cerylidae; genus Chloroceryle; species Chloroceryle amazona. The sequence goes on along the minus strand of JANHFX010021999.1, from coordinate 2,325 downwards.
TACCCTATCAGTGAGATTTTCAATAAAATATTCAAAATTAGAAGTTACTCAGAGGAACACTGTCATCTTCAAAAGCAATACATAATTTCATAATTTGAACTCACAGTTAGCTTCACAGAGCTTTCTACAGAAGCATCTAAAGAATATGTACAGAACCATCCGCCTTCCTGCTCAGACAGTTAGCAGCTTTCAAATTTATACCTTATAACATATCCAAAATACTCCAGTTTTATCACCTGTTGTTAAAGCTCCTCCCTTAATGGCTTTGTAATTGCATTATATTGGAGTTATGTTCATTGTTAGTTGCTAATGTTTTTATTTTATTATTACTTTTTATTTAGTAATGTTTCATTTCTTCTGTGTTCATGTAATTTATACACAGTAATTTGATTATATCACAACTCTAAGTTTCATTCTTTGACCAAAACCCTCTAGTGAGTCTTACGTTTTTACGAAGACATACATATCTAAGCCAAAGGCAGTTGTACACATCTTTGGCAAATACGCTCTTCAGTTTAAACTACTCTGTCACATCTATTGATATTTTCCCTACAGCTAACATATATTGCTTATCAGTCTATGGCGTGTCTAGGAAATCCCATTTCACACATCACTTCTCACAATATTTCATAATCACACAGTCAAAAAATTTTGCATAATTGGCGAAACAAGGAAGTATTAAGTTAAACCATCTTTCATAGTGTTATTTAAATTGATGGTCGGGTTCTTTGCTCCTTTACCTTTTCTGACATCAGCAGCTATATTTTCACTTACTTTTGTACTGTTTTAAATTTAGTGGTGTAAGTAATATTAATTTCATTTGCATTGCATATAAAGCAGATATTTCAATCGGCATCACAAGATTAAAAATAAGATATTGGGGAGCAAGTTATAAACATAGATACACATTTCTCACATTCAAGTCAATCTTGGGAATCCTTTCTCTCTACTTTGGCTTCATTTAACTCTGGATTCTTTCCACACAGCTTTCCAATTTCATTGTTTTCTTATTAGCACAAAAGATTCTCTTCTTTTTTCTCAAACTTCAGTTATCTTCATATTTATTTTAACGTTTGGAGTTTTGCAATTAAAAACAGCTTATATCTCTTCTACTTAATATAACACATTTGAGAAGCTGAGAGAAGCCTCTCTCTCCTTAATATTTTTGCTTTCATTCAGCTGGAGAATAAAACCACTTTTTATACCTGATAGATTCTTCTTTTCACATTCAGCTATAGGACAAGCCACGTCTGATTAGTAGGGGTTTTTTGTATATTTTTTTGGGTATTTCTTTTAGGAAATTATTCTGCACTACTCTTCAGCAGGTGCTAATTTATCCCCTTTCAAATACAGATTGTCTAAATTGTCTAGTTTTCTGGTTTTGAGCTTTTGCTTTTCTTCTATTTGAATGTTTGCTGTGACTGTTGGCCTCTTCTGCTTGGAAATGCATATTGAATTGTATTTTCAGTACATCTTAATTTTATTTAAGAAGCTGTTGTATTTTTTGCTTTATTTGGGGTTTTTTTTTTGGTTTGTTTTGTTTTTTTTTTTTGTACTTGAAAAGCAGATCTCATGTGTACTACTGCTTGTCACTTTTGGTAGTTTTTAAGATATGTAATTTGAGAATTTATTTTAGGTGTGTGTAAAATTCTAGTTTTGCTTTTAATTGGTGAACACTGACTGTTTACTATTCTCCTGGGGGCCTGCGGACTTTTTTTGGACCCACCGATTACCATTTCTGAACAATTCCACGTTTTTCCTACCATAATTTCAAGCCTACAGCAGTGCCTGCCTCTGTTGTAAAGTTGCCCAGTCTGTCCTTGAATATTCTTGTTTACTATTTGTTGTGTGGATGTTTTTAGTGATTGTCATAATGCCTATATAAGTTTTGGCATGGAGAAATGAAAAATCTTGCTGCAGCTGATAAAGATGAGAAAAGGCGCATAAATTGACCCAAAATTTTAATTGGCAACCAAAATTACTTTTCAGTTTTTAACTTTGTGAATGTACTTAAAAGTTAATTTTTTTATAAAATCAAGCCAAATGATGTAGTTACTTGATTGATATGTTAGCTGGCATTATGTAATTTCAATGTTTTCACGGCAAAATCAATGTGAGCTTTTTCAAATAGCATATATATTAAAATTTAAATAATATTAATTAGAAAAGCACCTTTCCACAGAAGTTCCTTATGCCTGATATTGCCTCCAGCTGTCCCCCTCCCTTGCTGGGAGCAGTGGGAAGATCCCTGGCTATGAGACTGAGGTCTTTGGAGCCCCCACTACTCCCAGTGCCCCTCCCTACAGGGAGCTGCCAGCCCACATC